>JAQFVV010006206.1:5100658-5288602 GCA_028023455.1 Epiperipatus broadwayi
CTTGCAGATAAAAAATTACTCCAATCTTTTTTTTTTTTTTGACATTGCACCTTCCAAATCTGAACTGCCATGAAAATGAGCTTCTAGAAAAAGAAGGCTTACAAACACAGGCAATGCCAATTTCATATCCATATCAAGCGGTAAGAGAATTCAATTCAGCTGTAAAAAAGCTAATAATTCAAATTTCATCGTAGGAAAAAAATACATCTTTTTAATTGTAATAAAATGATGGAACCAATGGTCTAAGACGCGTATGTGTATGATTTACCGATTCCGCGCAAACTCAGTTGAAACTCTAAACTTCTGAACAGGGGTTGCTAGGGGCACTGTGGACTAAAAGAGATATAATTATTTTTAATTTTTTAGTTTTATTCTTTTGGTTAACTACCACAGTGTTTTGTGAAATTAGTGCAGTACTAGAGTCCTTACAGTTATCTGGATTTATTCTCAGCTAAATAAAGTAAAAGAAAAAATCAGTTTGGCAATTGAAGGAAATTGTTGTACTCATTCTATAACTTGAGTGCTCAGTTGTCACATATCTTCCTGAGCAACTAATGATACAATTATTTATTTTAGTTTTACTATCACATACTTAAATATAATCATTTTTAAATGGCTTTTAAAAATATTTTCAATTGCATCTTGGATAATGTAAAGAAGAAGCCATGGGTCTTATTAAAATTTTAAATCAGAAAATAAAAACACACATTAATGTAAGTAATCTTTCTTAATATATATTTGCATAGAAATCTTTATAATTCTTTTTTTTTACAAACCTACAGCAATTTATTAATATAAAGCAAAAAAATTAAAGAAAGAAAAATGTATATACAGTGTTTACTAAAGAAGATATATTTCTTTCAATCATATTTTTTTCAGAAACCTAATTAATAATTTTTTTTCAAGTCTAAATCTAAAAATTTATCCATTAATAAAATCTAATTTAGATTAGACAATTGAAATAAAAGAAAAGATTTTAATGTCTTAGTGACAAACCCAATCAATAAATAGATTAGAATTATGCATTTTAATACGCATTGAGATTTGCTATAATAACATGAAGACATCTTTGTCATGTTTTGTAAAGTTTAAATTGTGAATTTAGTTCACTTTCTTATTTATGCTCTTAACAGTGAAAATGTATACTATATTGTTATTTTTTAATTATTCTGCTATGTACATTCAGTAATTTTAGCCATAAACTTGAAAATTTCAATAAAATCTTTTATTGTTGTTATAGCAATTTTTGTTCTAAATGGCAAATTTATCAAACCGATAATGTTATGATGAACGCCATTGTTGACATAGGTCTTTTCTGAAAAACAGAAATTACTAAATTGATTAACTGTCAAAAAAAAATCTCAGCTAGAAAGTAGGAATAAAGTGACTTTTATTAGCATTAGTTGGATTTTGATTTTAGGTTGACTTTAATTTTCTCTATGAGCGAGAACAGACTTAAAATATATCTTCAATAGAAAAAAAATTTCCAATGAAAAAGCAGTAAACTATCTACAAAGAAAATGCTATGACAAAAAATTCTGTGCCTAAAATTCATTTAAAATTCCAATTCGATTATATATTGTAACTGGATATATATATGCGTTACATTTAAATTTTAGTACTTAAATTTTTTTTTGTAAATATCTAATACTGAATTAAAAGCACAGATGTTCAAAATGCACAAATAATGAATTATTAATTTAGTAATAAGTTTCATTTAAATATTGAAATAAAATAAGTTTAAAAATTTTTTTTAGAATTGAAGCAAAGATTCTAATCTTAAAAATAAATAGAATAAAAAACCTTTTAATCTTAAAAATAAAATTACAAACAGATCCTTAGGGCAAAATGACCAGTAAAAAGATTAATACTAAATAGATAAGAGTTGAGAGATAGAAACAAGTCTTGTTTTTTCCACCCAAGAGATATACACAGACCACAGTGGAAAAATCTACTTAGCCACAAACCCAATGAACCAATGAAATATGTGAGATGGATCCGTGCATTCCTAGATAAGACACTTCAGGATTATAAAAGGAAAAATTCAAAAGAAATAATTAATTAGAAAATTAGAATTTTGAATTAGTTTGTCATTGCTGAAAAGTAAAAAAAAAATTTAAAAAGCTATTGTCACTGTTACCAAAAATGTAATGTTTCATTGCGCTTCCTTTGGTTTGGCTGGTCGAAAGCAGCTTCCATCTCCACGGATCCCAGGATCGAACGACTGGAACCGTCTTCATAAAGCGTCATCGTCCGCAAGAAATGTCCCTCGCATAAATTCAAATCTTCATCGCAAAGGAATGAGCCCGGAAAAAGGAAAGTATAAATTATAAAGAATAAAAGTGAACTATAAACTCTCTTTAATTTAAAATCTCCGAACTTTATTTTCTTTAAATATGAACTGTAGACCTTCTCTCTTGATCAAATCTGAACTTTATTTTTTATAAACTTTGCTAGAAATTTTAAAGTCTTATCTAAAATTTAAACTAATCTTTTTAAAATATGTATTATATTTTTTTTATTTATGCTTAGTATGGGATCTGTTTGTAATAGGGCAGGAGTTTGCGATTGCAAACGAATTTAAAGATAAAATCAAACTCATATCATTATTTGTACATTATTAGATTTAAAAAAAAAATAGGTCAAATCTATTATTTGATGTAAAAATAAGTTGAATACAATGTGTAATTTTAAAATAAGTTAAAAACCCCAAATTAATGATTTTTTTTGAACAATTAAATTATTAAATTGACTTAAATTTAAGTTGAGTGTAGATGGCTGCTTAGACTCGTTTAAGTATATGTTAGTTTAAAGGGGTTTTGATTTAGGACTATTTGTTTCATAGTTGTGTCAATGCTGGTGGAGGGATATATGGATGTTTATATCAATGTAATGTGAAGTGTGTTAGCATTTAGGGCAACATGCCCAACTGAATGCATGACCCCAAAGGAGTAGTCATGGTGTTGAAATGGATGTGGAGTACTTCCCATGACATTGACCCCTTTCAGCTCTATGGATAGGGACTATAAGTCGGCAAGATAGACCGCTCTCCCATCCATACATAGCGTTTTCTCTTTATTATTTTATATGCATGATTCCTTTGCCAGACAAATGTACATTCCTGTACTGGATGAAGGTCATGTTCTTCAAATAATATCACGCTGTCAGATGCACATTCCTGTCAGCGTGGTTCTATGCTAATATGTTCACATTGCATTGGTTGCTGATATAAATCAGGAAGCGAGCGTTGGTGTGGCTGCAGACTTTTAGCCTGGAGTCAAATGTTTTGAAAATCTTTTAAGTGCGTCGTCTAGGTGGCCTATTTATGCTCAACATTCTAAGATTAAAAATTAAAGTTAAAAAAATAATAATAATAGTGAAACATAAAGCATAATTTTTTTTTCAAGTTTGTATGTTGTCACCTATACATACGTGAATAAAATCTTTTGTGTTATTAGTAATGACAGTGATCTAGTTTTTTTTTTTTTAATCTTTATTAAAAATGTATTTTAATAAATATGTTTTAAACTTCTGCTAGTGGCATGGCTGACGGTCGTAATAAAATATATATGTAAAAGTTGGATCTTTAATAGCGCGTATCTGCCTACTATATAAATTTTCCAAGTTCCAATAGCCTGGTGATGCCCTGTACAGCAGATACGGTAAGACCTCAGATCCACCCCGACCGTTATAATACATATATATATTAAATAACTCCAAAATAATATATTTACACAAGAAGTATAGAAATGATGTTCATAACATTCAAGAGTAAGGATTTATTAATATCAAATCAAGTAAATAAAATTCCATATTTAAAGTTATACAAGGTTTTTCATTTACTTTTTTAAAGCTAATTTTTGATATTTTCATTATTATTTTTTGAAAATTATGATAACCCTTCAATTTTTTTTATTGTATTGTGGAATAGGATACTTGTGATGGATATGCTTTAATTATACATAATCATTACTGCTAATATTGTTATATACTTTTGGAGAAATAAAAAAATTTTATTTTAGTGCAGGCAAAAATGTCAATACATTGTCTTTCTGCAATTGAAAATTTAATGATTCACAATATTCAAAGTTATTTTTTTAGAATGAACCATATAAATGCTATATTTTCTATGACAGTATTTTTATGTAAACATCTATAACTCTCTATGAGACCTTGGCTAAGAAGTTTATATTAAATTAATAACTTTAAATTTATAAATATATATATATTTATTATTATTAATATAACCTATTTCTGTTTACAAAAATAAATGATAAAAACCTTATGTACTAATATCACTTTCATTTGTCAGTCTGAAGTGGTAAATTGAAAAGCAAAAAAAAAAAAAAAAAGCATTTAATTCTATTTATATCAAATGGAAAGATAAAAATGTTTGTGTTTATGTATTGCAATGTCCCTATTACTGGTCACAATTTTCAAAAAAAGTACTTGCAATATTCTATAAAATTGTTTGTGACTGTTGAAAAAGCTAAATAAAGGCTGCAGCAAATAACTATGGTTTATTTAATATTTAAGTATTAAAAGTTTTCCATTGAAAAAGTTATGGTCTAATACTTTTACAAATAAAATGTCTTTTTTCAATTAAAACCAAAATAAAAATTCTTATTTAAATGATAAATAATAATGAATAAAATAAATCATTTTCAATTTAATTTTTCTCATGACTAATTAATAGATCCATAATGTTTCCAATATTAATTTCAGATATGGATGCATAAAAGTATTAATTAATTATACATAAATGTAGTTGCTAAAAAAATTTAAATAATTTTTTATTTTTTACTTAGTTTATCATTTACTACAATCCTAAGAATTTGAATGTATTAAATAACTTGAATTATTTTCAGTGTTTATTCACTTTTAAGTTTGAAAATATATATATATTATACATTCTTTGAATAAATAATATTTCTTTTTTCCTTTTTATGTGAAGATTTTATATTTTTAAATATTGATTATCATTGGTGTTTTGCTGCTTATCACCCCTAATATATCTGTATTAGGAGACAATTTACTCTATGACTATAAGAATATGATCATTTTTATTGTACCATGAAACAGCTAAGTTTCTACATTTAACTACAGTTATAGTCTTTTCATCTTTATCTGATGAACTTTCAGTTTATTATCTATTATTAATAATATTGTTATCTCATCATCAGTAACTCTAACCATAAGAATTTAAAAATATTGCTTTGGATTCCATTTGAATACATTTACTTCATATTCAAACTTCTTATGAACTCCTGAACAATAAATTATTCAATTATTATTACTACAATAATAAAAATTTTGAAGTTATTCTTGTTAAATGTTGGATAAATTCTTAAATGTAAACTTAGATATTTACATATTATTTATTTATTGTTCATTATTATTTGAAGCATATTTCCATTATTTTTTTTAGATTGCGTGGATGGATTCTTTTGTTTCTTTCATTTGTTTATTGATTATTATGACCATTCATGTAAATATTTTTAATTGTACAATTTATATTAATATTTTTATTAAATAGAAGCATCACAACTGATTTAATAAGATCTTGATACATTTAGTTTGGTAAAAATATTAATCTTGATATATTGATTGAACAAAAATTTGTTATATCATTATTGGTGCACATAATAAAACAACTGCTTGTTTTTAAAATGATTCTTAGCAATTATTTTATTAATCACCAAAAATCATTTTACTATGAAGATTAACAGGTTTTAAGTTTTATTTATATATCAGTTGTTTTATCAAAAAGAGAAAGAAAATCCTAAAATAAGGAAAGTTTATAATCATATAATTTATTTGTCTACATTATTTAAATAAAATGTATATTTAGAAGTTAGTTTTTAAAAGTGAAATTATGTATGATTTCACATTTTATTTTACCACATGTATATAATTTTAGAATTATTTTTGATATATATATTCCATAGAACTTACAATTATGGGTATGAAACATGAATAAGCTTTTAAATTTTGATAATTTCATTTGTTTTTGTCTTCTCCCAAATAATTACCTAATGTAGATAAAGCAGTCAAATATAATGCCTTTTGTGCTTATCTGATTCAGTTTCTGAATATCATTTTTCCCATCATAAGATATAGAAAAATACTAGTGTAGTTGTTATAACAAATGTCATAATTGGAATTATCTTTTTCTTTTTAAAAAAAGAAAAGAAAGAAAGATCAGTATTTAAAATATTTGTTAAAGGAATCTCATATTTATTAGAATGTCCATTGGCAATTGTTAATTTTTTTTAAAAATCTATTTATGAACATTTACAAACTTAAATATAATAAAATCTCATATTATAAATGTGAAGCACTGAGACAAAAATGTTAGGTATTTAACTTAGGAATATAAACTGTTTACTTATATAATATCAAAATTAAAATTTTTTGACTACAACTTATTTATAAGATACTATTACTAGTAAAATGTATTAATATTGTGATTTGAAATAATTCAGGATGGATGAAATTATTAATTGAATAGCTAAGAGTTTAGAAGATTATATGCTATTTATGCATCAGAAGTGACATTAATATTTGATTTTGGAATCTAGTTGTAATATATTTATTTTATTATTTTGGTAACATACAGGATAATGGCTGGAAATAAGTAATGGCAGTAAATATATGAATTTAAAAGTTTACTTAAAGGACAGATCCGACAGAAAAAAAAAATTGGATGTAAATATGATGTTTTGATGGATTAATTATTATTCAGAACAAAATGAAATGCTTACTCTAATTTTTATGTATATGAAAAGATATCAAAAATAATTCTGTTGGTAATATTGGTAATTCATACTAATTTTGCCTTCTTATTGTAACGGTCAGAAAATGTGTGAATCGTTAACATAGTGTAGAATTCGACCACCACACAGAACTGCAGCACCATCTAGATAGCAAAGCTACCTGTAGTACTGAGTTCAAACATAGTTTATCGGTTCCACAATACAATCTATGAAACAATGCATCTGATGCAACATTAGTAAATATTTCTTTAGGCACGGTGATCAGGGTATGCAAGAGATTCATGATTTTATTTCGAGTTAGCCAATCAGAACATTAACCTTACACATTTATATTTAAATAATTGAGGAAACATATTGAATGGGTATCGAATAAATAAATAAAGAAGTAACGGCAGACATATAGTTTGAAATTATTTATTAAAACATATTATTTAATGATAAAACTAATAATATTTGGCAAGATTTAAATCTCAGTAGCGGAATTTTCTGATACTATTATATTTACAAAGAGGAACACATTTATTTGATGACGTAATCTAGCTGCCTAAAATTCTCGAGCAAGTATTTCTAAGGCATGCCTTTAGGGATTGATACCTTTGCAATGCAAGAGTCTAAAATATTTATAATAGTAGCGGCGGACATATATTTATTTAATTAAAAATATTTATTAATAACTAAGGGCAAACATTTATTTGAGAGTGAATTGTCAACAATGCAGGGACGGAGTTATACCTAGAATAATAAAGTTAATAAAAGAAAACACGTGGTACGCTAGAAAGGCGATATGGAATGGCAGTATATTGAAACTGCAAAGCCGTGAATGAGTTTATAAGAATGAGGGGCTGGAGTTTGCCATCGGCCCAAAGAAGTAAGGTGTCACATAAGCATAACCAGGAACAAGCGGTTCGTGCCGAGATTGCCTGCTGGCTGCGTGACGGTCATCAAGCCCTACGGGAGCATTTATTATGTCCGCTTGTGTAGGACGACTGGGGTTAGTTTCAACCCTATAGAATCCGGAATATTCACAGCTTGTAATGGGTCATCGCGTCTCTAAAATGTAACACATGTATAATGTACAGACAATCCTGTTAAGACTTAAATATATTTTATAACTCAGCCCTACATTATCAACATTTAATAAGGAACGTTTGCGAATCTCAAAGAAATGCAAATTTTATGATTACAGTTTAATAAGATATAAAAACAATATATAGACAGGGTGATTATTACAACTGATACGTCAGCCATTTGCTATGCAGTAGACTCCTGTATTACAATAACGGAAGCATTGAATGCGTGTCGTTTGTATGAAAATATTAAGTCATTTATGAAAGTAAATATTAATGAAAAATTTGACACGCATCCACCGTTTCAAACGATCACAGATTTATATTTAGACAGTTATGAGCATGCAATAATTAAATAATAAATATAGATTTTAGAAATACGCACCCAAGAAAGATAGTTAGGCAAGCTAGATTATTAAAGAAGTTTACATATTAATTATTAAATTTTTAGCATTTCAAATGATAGTTCTACAATTTATAAGTTATATACAGAATGAATAAGCGTAGCTGGATATTAGTAGAGTACTCTAGAGAATTTGGACACAGGTACCTGATTTATGAGAAGTTTTCCGATTGCATTGGTCAGTAGCAAATTGTTCATGATTAGCAGTTTTTTCCTGTATTTAGGTGGTTCATTCAATTTAACAGCAGCAGCAGCTTTCTCATTATTTTAGGCAGCAGATCTTCATGGTTGAATTTATGAAGGGCAATGGAATGTTTGGCATCCAATAGCTCATCCCCGGACAGAGAATAGTCTGGGCGCTTTTACTCAATCATACCATGGCAGGAAAAATTTGTTTAATATCTTGAAAGACTCTCAATTGATTGAGAGCACAGCTAAAGTTAAGGTGAACGTCTCTAGTAAGTCTCAAAATGGCCTCTTTTCTTATATCTTATCTTTCACATTTTTGTCATAGTTTATTTTTGGATTCCACTTAATCTGCCCTGAGGATAATCAATGCATTTTTGTTAATTTTAATTATCGAGAAAGCTGCCGTTCTTTTGTTTACGTTTAGATTTTACATTTAATTTTTATAATTACATTTTAGGGAATTTTTCTTTTTAATTAAACTATTATCTCTCACCGACTGATTCTTTTAAAATTTCAAAGACAAAAAAGGGAACATACGATTATTTTTACTTTTAATTTAATATTACAATCTATTTCTAAATTATTATTAAATGAAATTTAAACAAAGCAATAAATAACGGATTTTACAATTTAAAATAAATGGTTTTAATATTACAATCTATTTCTAAATTATTATTAAATGAAATTTAAACAAAGCAATAAATAACGGATTTTACAATTTAAAATAAATGGTTAAAATATATATTTTTTTTATAACTAAAAGAAGAAATCTAAATTATATTATTTATCTTCATTTATTGCCTTAAATTTGAGATCGAAATGTGTGCTTGTTTATGGTGAATTCTACATATATCTATACATTTTTAATATTGCTACACCCACAATTCGATACCAAAAAGTTTAAATTTGGGTAGGATAGACCGGTGAGTGAGAGACGACAGAAAAATGTGAAACTTAAGATTCGAACACGAATCTTACTGTTTCATTTCCCCGTACTTCCCGTGAACAATTAAGGAAGAACAAAGGAGGCAAGGAAAGAGAAAAAAAAAATTTTGCTACATCACATAATTTAAATATGAAAAAAAAAAAAATTTTTTTTTTTTTTACAGATATATAGAAATATAGAAAGCAGAGATTACATGAAGCAACGAATATTTATATACCCGGATCCAGAATTTGTAGTTCAATTTAAAATGGCCTAATTTGGCCGTGTCTGGTTAAAATCATAGTAATATTAGTTAAACTGATTATATATATAAAAAAATTCTTAGAGTAAGATTAGTTAATATAATATATATAAAAAAATTCTTAGAGTAATAGTAATTAGAACAATAATATATAACAAAATTTCTATCTAAAGCCTTATTTAACCAATGTAAATTCCATTCAACCAAATTCATTTTACCAAATTTGCTTTAATATTCTCATACGTTTAATAACAGTCCTAAAAGTCTAAAATATTTTTACAACCCCGGGTCAGGTGGATAATATCGATCTCTTGTCGTCGATGACTGCGGCCTTGAGTTTTCTAATTTTTGCCTGCTATCAGGTGTTTCTTTGGCCCAATGTTTAAAATCCAATGTAGTAAGAAATTCCATCATTTCTTCTGTCTTTTATTCGACTGCCTGTCATTAATGGTTGGATGGTTAGCAGCATGTTACATCGGATAGTTCTATATTTCCATTTCCCCATATTCCACCAGTCTTTAGCTGAGCCTTGTAGATGGTAACTGGCCATAGCTATCTGTAAATCGTCCTTTCTTATGAAATTGGGAGAAATTTTGTAAGTTCTCTAAGTGGGTTTGAGGGTTTTCTTCTATCTTTCCTTTAATAAAGATTTTAATGTGGATCATCTTTGCTAAGTAGCTCTGGTGTCCATTGTCCATTTTCATGATTTCTTCCATGACCTTTGGTCCTTCTATATTTTCGTTCCCATCTACGCTCATCTCCTTTTTACTGCTTTCATTCAACGGTTCTTGTGGGCCTTCATCTATTGGAATGAGGTCTATTTGCTCATCTATTATCATAGGTTTGTCAGATCTTTCTAACTTCCTTTTCATTTTTCACATCCTTAATCTCTTCTTCCTTTTTACTAACTCCAGATATTCTTGTTTCCTTTTCAATGCTGTCTTCATTCAATGGTTTTTGTGGGCCTTCATTTGTTGGAATGAGGTTTCTTTGCTCTTCACACTTATCTACATTACACTATCTGTCTGCTCTTCTATTATCATAGGTTCGTCAGATCTTGCTAACTTCCTTTCATTTTTCAAATCTTTAGCCTCTTCTTTTTTATTGACTTGGGTTATTCTATATTCCTCTGCTATCATTCCTAATTCTCTCAAGACAGATTTTTCAATTTCCTGATACTTCTTAGCTCTTATCTTTTCTTCTTTCTGTATCTTTTTTGATTATTCTTCTCGCTTCCTCCTCATAAATTTTCCTCATTTGTTCCCTATTCTAAGTATTTCACGTAACTTTAAACTAAAGTCCATTGACTCTCCAAAAGCTTTAGATAAATCTACCTGCTCTATACTAACGTTTTCTGCTTCCATTTTTTAATATTATTTATTTATTTTATTTATTACTAGCATTAGACTATTCCCCACCGATATCTTGGTCCTATCACACTTTCACTGCCCTCACCTACTCTACCTTGCCCTATATCTATATTTTCTATATTGCTGGTTTAACATATATATCATAACGAACTACTACTAACGCGTATAATAAGCCACTGCTGACAATATATATATATAATAGCACTTTAATAAAATATTTACTGTTAACATATATAACAAGCCACTGCTGTCTATGATATATATAATAATACTTTAATAAAATATTTACTGCTACTTGCTTTCTCATTTAGTGACTGATTACTTTTTTTTTTTGACATATATATAAAAAAATATTTCACTAGATCCGAGTATTTTCGTTCCTTCTTAAATTATACACACATCCCTGCTTTCCTTAAATTTGTTATTACGTCTACCGTCCCTTCATTCATTCGACCCACATTATGTCACTCGATTTATTTTTTTCATTATTTTTATCAAAACAAATTCGTATATATATATAGAATAATTAGCTAACTCGGTAACAAACGCTAAAAGAAATTTATATGCGTTATATTTTTGCTCAGGGTATATATGGGTTTTATAATCGAAGCCTCCATGTTTGTTGGCGCCAAATGCTAAAAAAACATTCTACTATTTAATGGTCAGAAAACGTGTGAATCGTTAACGTAGTGTAGAATTCGACCACCACACAGAACTGCAGCACCATCTAGACAGCGAAGCTACCCATAGTACTGAGTTCGAACATAGTTTATCGGTTCCACAATACAATCTACGAAACAATGCATCTGATGCAACATTAGTAAATATTTCTTTAGGCACGGTGATCAGGGTATGCAAGAGACATGATTTTATTTCGAGTTAGCCAATCAGAACATTAACCTTACACATTTATATTTAAATAATTGAGGAAACATATTGAATGGGTATCGAATAAATAAATAAAGAAGTAACAGCAGACGTATAGTTTGAAATTATTTATTAAAACATTATATCATTTAACGGTAAAACTAATAATATTTGGCAAGATTTAAATCTCAGTAGTGGAATTTTCCGATACTATTATATTTACAAAGAGGAACACATTTATTTGATGACGTAATCTAGCTGCCTAAAATTCTCGAGCAAGTATTTCTAAGGCATGCCTTTAGGGATTGATACCTTTGCAATGCAAGAGTCTAAAATGAAATTTATAATAGCAGCGGCGGACATATATTTATTTAATTAAAAATATTTATTAATAACTAAGGGCAAACATTTATTTGAGAGTGAATTGTCAACAATGCAGGGTTGGAGTTATACCTAGAATAATAAAGTTAATAAAAGAAAACACGTGGTATGCTAGAAAGGCGATATGGAATGGCAGTATATTGAAACTGCAAAGCCGTGAATGAGTTTATAAGAATGACGGGCTGGAGTTTGTTATCGGCCCAAAGAAGTAAGGTGTCACATAAGCATAACCAGGGACAACGGTTCATGCCGAGATTGCCTGCTGGCAGCATGATGGTCGCAAGCCCTACGGGAGCATTTATTATGTCTGCTTGTATAGGACTGGGTTAATTTCAACCCTATAGAATCCGGAATATTCACGGCTTGTAATGGGTCATCGCGTCTCTAAAACGTAACACGTGTATAATGTACAGACAATCCTGTTAAGACTTAAATATATTTTATAACTCAGCCCTACTTTATCAACATTTAATAAGAAACGTTTGCGACTCTCAGAGAAATGCAAATTTTATGGAATTATTAATTACAGTTTAATAAGATATAAAAACAATATATAGACTGGGTGATTATTACAACTGATACGTCAGCCATTTGCTAAGCAGTAGACCCCTGCATTACAATAACGGAAGCCTTGAATGCGTGTCGTTTGTATGAAAATATTAAGTCGTTTATGAAAGTAAATATTAATGAAAAATTTGACATGCATCCATCGTTTCAAACGATCACAGATTTATATTTAGACAATTATGAGCATGCAATAATTAAATAATAAATATAGATTTTAGAAATATGCATCCAAGAAGGATAGAGTTAGGCAGGCTAGATTATTAAAGAAGGTTACATATTAATTATTAAAATTTTAGCATTTCAAATGATAGTTCTACAATTTATAAGTTATATACAGAATGAATAAGCATAGCTGGATATTAGTAGAGTACTCTAGAGAATTTGGACACAGGTACCTGTTTTATGAGAAGTTTTCCGATTCCATTGGTCAGTAGCAAATTGTTCATGATTAGCAGTTCTTTTCTGTATTTAGGTGGTTCATTTAATTTAACAGCAGCAGCAGCTTTCTCATTATTTTAGGCAGCAGATCTTCGTGGTTGAATTTATGAAGGGCAATGAAGGTTTGACATCCGATAGGCCATCCACTGGTGGAGAATAGTCTGGGCGCTTTTACTCGATCATACCGTGGCAGGAAAAATTTATTTAATATCTTGGAGACTCTCAATTGATTGAGAGTACAGCTAAAGTTAAAGTGAACGTCTCTAGTAAGTCTCAAAATGGCCTCTTTTCTTATATCTTATCTTTCACATTTTTGTCATAGTTTATTTTTGAATTCCACTTAATCTGCCCTTAGGATAATCAATGCATTTTTGTTAATTTTAATTATCAAGAAAGCTGCCGTTCTATTGTTTACGTTTATATTTTACATTTAATTTTTATAATTACATTTTAGGAAATTTTTCTTTTTAATTAAACTATTATCTCTCACCGACCGATTCTTTTAAAATTTCAAAGACAAAAAAGTGAACATACGATTATTTTTACTTTTAATTAAATATTACAATCTATTTCTAAATTATTATTAAATGAAATTTAAACAAAGCAATAAATAACGGATTTTACAATTTAAAATAAATGGTTAAAATATGTTTTTTTTTTATAATTAAAAGAAGAAATCTAAATTATATTATTTATCTTCATTTATTGCCTTAAATTTGAGATCGAAATGTGTGCATGTTTATGGTGAATTCTACATATATCTATACATTTTTAATATTGCTACACACACAATTTGATACCAAAAAGTTTAAATTTGGGTAGGATAGACTGGTGAGTGAGAGACGACAAAAAAAGGTGAAACTTAAGATTCGAAGACGAATCTTACTGTTTCATTATCTTTTTAATTATGTTTTCTTTTATACATGCTTCTTTTTAAAAACTTTTTTAAATTTATGTATTTAAATATAATTTTAAAATTATCTTTAAAAGCAACATAATAATAATAATAGAAACTAAAAAAAGATACATTTTTAATGCAAGTTGGAAAATGTTGAAGTATATTTGTATAATTTTTACTATTTCCTTATGTGTTTATACTGTTAAAATTAATTTGTTTCACACTACTCCAGTATCATGTATTATTATAAGCCGATGGTAACTAAATAATAATGCTATTATATTTAATCTATAGACTAATTTCTGGCTTTAGTTGTTTCAGTGAGGAGTTTGGATCTAATGTATCTGCTTCTTCTGGAACTAATGTGCCTCATATTCAATAGCCAGCTTTAAATTATTTTTTTACTATAACACTAATAGCCTGAAATGCAAAAATATCTTACATTTTAAATTTACCTATATAGTTTTATAGATCTGACATTTGTCTAGGCCAGCAGCTATATAGTTTAATATTTTTTGTTTTAGATATATTTTGCCTTTTTACTTATGATGTCTATATAAAAAAAAAAAACATCACAGGGATATAGATATGACAGCATTGATTGAGATATAATAGCAATATCATCTAATATTCATTAATTACTCAAGATTATGCATTGATGCTTTTGTACTGTAATGCTAGTGAGGATTTAAAAAGAAATACTTAGGGCCATCAAGAAAATGAATAAGTGGATTCTTGGTCTGATTACACCAGAATTTTTATTTAAATGATAATTGATGATTAAAATTGTCACAAAGGATAATTTAATTTTTTAGAAAATTGTATAAAGCTTAGAAAAAAGTTTGACCTACTTGCAACAGGGTATTTGGGCACCATCATTTCAATAATGAATATGCCTTTGAGTAGCATGTAAAATCAGCCAATGGTAGCCCATTCTGGGAAAATGTTATTTATATGGTAATAATAAAATCTGTTTATAATTTTTTGAGGGTACTGCATTTTATTTTTAAATTAAATTCTGTTTTAGGATTGTAGCTTTAGATGTAATTAAAATTTACTGCTGTTTATTGTATTCATTAATTTGCTTTCATATCATTTTTAAAAAAAAAAAAAATTTGTGTTATGTTTTGTTTTTACACATTTATTTTCTCATCTTTTAAATTGATTTATTTTTAAAATTGATAATAAATAATTCCTTTTCATGTCAATTATTTTATTTAATTGTAGATTACTTTTTTAATGTTTTACATAATTTAACACATTATTTATAATATATAATTATTTAAAAATAACTAAACAAGTAGGCTTTCAAAAACAATTCCTAATGAAATATATATAAATATGTGACACAATAACAAAGTTTAGAAAAAAGCACTGAAAAAAATAAAATTAAAATCTCAACATAATTAACATCATATGTATCAATACAGATAATATTTTCAAATATTTATAGTTAATAACAAATCTTTTTCTCCCATACAAATTATTTTTAATTTTTATAAAAAAAATAATAATGATTGGGATAGAAATTTAAGTTCTAAACGTATGTAGTACATATATGTCTATATATATATATGATTATTCAAAAACTTGAGTGTTTATAAATACACAAATAGATATGAATGAATAGAAAATAATCAATATGATCACAGATATCAGAATACTGAATATTTATGCAAGAATTTTAAAAAAAGGTAGACTAAGAAACTATTACCGCAAATAAAAATTCTGTTGAATGTTTCCTTTCAAAACTCCCAGATTTTAAAAATGTTAATGTAATTATATAACAATATGTAAACATCAAATAATTAATTTTTAAACATTTTTTTTAGTTTATGATATAGAGTATATACTTCCATTTAAAAGATTAAATATATCTCATAATCATAATTTAGATGTACTCATAAACTAACATTCTTTTTAAAGAATATTCTGGTAACATTTTATTTTAAGCAATCAATAAATTTTAACAAAATATTTTTATCATGAAATATCAATCACTTTGTAATATATTATATAACAGAGTATTCTAGCAAATTTGAGATAATTAATTTGACATAAACAAAAAAGATGAAGTATGATGAATTTTGGTGATATCTATTAGGATTATTATTTGATGAAGACAAAATATATATACTTAATATAAAATATTTTCTGTCAGATGCTGCTTTACATTTACTATCTTTTCAGTTCAGTACATTTTTTGCTATTATAAGTTAGTTACCCATTGTTTTTCTGAAATCCATGGTTCTTAATTTTGTTGGATTCAGAAAATTTGAAGAATCAAACAAAACTCACTTTAACAAATACTTATAGCATTACAATGGAAAAAACTTCTTAAAAATTAAATTAATGCATTAGCATAATTTAATAGTGAATATTATTAAACAAATTAATTGAATAAAAAATAATAATTTAAATTTGTTACTTGATTATAAAGAAATTTTGTCATGCTATGTGGAAGGTATGCTGATAATATAATAAAAATTATACATAGTTGTAAGTTTCACAGATTGTGACCTACATATGAGGGATTAATAAAAAGGGAATGTGCTTTAAAATTATTCTTAGTATAATTTATTAATGAATATTGCTTTTAAAAAGAAAAAATAAATCTTGCATACTTATTTATTTATGAAGACATTTTGCATTGAGTTAGTGGCAATAAATTTAAAGTAATAGTTATGCCTTGCTTGTATTTATTTTAGAAACTTTGATCTAATATGAAAGTAGTCATTTCACTGACATTGTATTTCTATTAATATTTTGAAGATAAACATTTAGTATAAAATTGAACATTTTTGCTTTTATATTTTGTACATAGCTGAGTATTAATATTAAACTGTCATGACTTTTTAATAATTCATCTTTTTTTATAAAAGAAGAACTGAGTATGTTTTGCTACTTTTATTTGATGAGATATTCAGCTCAGGTGTTAAATATGATGCTATATTTTTTGTGTTTCTATTTATTTTGAAAATTAACTTTTAGCATAGAATCACAATTTTTTTGCTTTCAGATAATATGCATAGTTTTGAATCAGTATATCAGCTTGCGTGTAAATTAAAGTTCTTCATAAAAGAACATGCTATGGACAAGATATTACTTGACCATGTGTTTTGCTATATTGAATTGGCTATTGCAATTATGCTCAGACATTAAAAGGTATTATTTTTTCTATTCTTTTTTTTTTTTTTTTTTGAAAATCAACTTTCAATGTAAAAGCACAAATTTTTGATTTTAATGCCATACATAATTGTGAATCAATATATGTTATTCATACAGCTTTTATAAACTTTTCTATAAAAGTGTGTATTGTGGACTTACTCTTTGATTTTGTTTTATGACTGTATGTATTATTATATTAAATTGCCTTACACATTCTTGCTGAACATTAAACCTGTTACTATATTTTTTTGTTCTCATTAATTTGAAAATGAACTTTTAGAATACAATCATAAAGATTTTGTTTTTAAAATATTATGCACAATTATAATTCTAATGAAAGATTTGGTGTGAATAGGTTTTAATATTCAACTTTGGTAATTTATTTATCTTTAAAAGTATTTTATATATAATTGAATCTCTATCTGCTGTCTGAAAAATATTAAATAAAATTTAAAAATCAGAAATGTATAAATTAATAAAAATCTATATATAAATTGTGTACATGTATATTACTTGCTTGAATAGTAGTTGCCATTTTTTTGTCTTAAATATTTTCTCCAAGTCTCACTGACTTAATTCTATTCTTGCTGTCTCTGAAAATATTTCATATATTATTTCTTTACTTGGATTATAAAATTAAAAATTTACTTAGAATGGCTTCAAAGTTCGAAGTTAATGATTTTAGAAATACTGTCAAGCCTTGAAAAAGTGCTTTTTTGTGTGTGCAATAAACTAAAAATTATCATCTTAGTTGTGAAAGTAAAAAAATCATAATCAAAAGTTGTGAGAAGGGCAAAATTAATTCAAATTATTTGTTCTCCTAAAACTAGTTAAGTTATATTCACAGTATATACTAGGTATTATTGAAGACTGAAAAAATGTTAAATTTTTGGGTATAGTATGTGAATAAAAGAATGTTCCAGTAGACAGTAATATATTGTGTTAGAAAATATTGTGTTTATACATAGACCAGCAAAGAATCAGTTAAAAGGATGGATACCAAACCATTTACTACAAGTAAAGGATAGTTGCATAAAATCAGATATTGATACAAATTAAAATGAAGTACATTATAGTTCTCTTTAGTGGAAGAATGCTATCATCATTAACTTTGTGCTTTGATGCCATTTTAAACAAAAGCTTATTTTTTTTAATTCATAGTGTAAATACTATTATTACAACTGTATATTATATTGTTTGAAAGTTTTCAAATTTAAAATTGTTTAAGCTTATAATTTTTGCATTTCATCATCATCAGTTTTCATCACAACAAAAAAAAAAATGAATAAGGATTGTAAATTTTAATTTATTTTTGAGAACTAGTAGTTTTACATATATAGGTGTATAAATATGCTTTCTCAATTTATTAGTTCATTGTATTTTTTTTATAATTGTGACATTTAATTTCTTATTAACTACTTTTGTTAATGAGAACAGTAATTTATAAATTAAATTAGTATGGATATATATATGTAGTATATTATGTAGATAGACTAGAATTTCAGATTTTGTGAAGGGTGAGTTTAGAACCAAGTAATGCAGAAATGAATGTTTTATGTATAATCACATATTTTAAAAAATAATAATAATAATTAAAAATTTTGAAAATAATAATTATCATTAAGTTCATTTTAAATATAGAATTGATTTTAGATCGTTATATCTGTTTATTTTAGCATATATTGACATATATAAAGCTATTTTGCTCACATGAAAACAGCTTATGCTTATCAATACTAAGAATCTTCTATCTGCTTTCAAGGTAACCTTTTATTTATAATTGTCTTAACACCTGAATGAAGATTCTTAATGTTGATAAGTATGGACTGTTTCATGTGAAAATATAGATTTAGGAATAATCCATTCCAGGATCACAGCCTAGAACAAAATTATTATCCAACACAATACTTAAATCAAAAATGAAAATATAAAAATAATGCAAAATTAATTTATGTAACTTTTGTAGTATAACAGAAAATTTGAAAAGTATAAGTAATCTTTCCTTTCCATTATGAAGATATACAACATTTTACACATATAAAAAACATAAGCAATCCATTAATGTAAACTGTTTGATAATGCCAGAAATATTTTTTTATTTGATTGCTATGCTATAAGAAAAAAGTGTATAATTTAATGTTAAGTTTTCTATTCCAACAGTACACACAAATTTGAAAAGCATAAATAATCTTTCCTTAATGAAAACTATAATCAAACTTTTATAGCATAAAAATTCTTATACACATAAAATGTATAAACTTCCTTAATCTAAACAAACTGATGTGATCTAACTTATTAGCATAGTGCTAAAGCATTTTAGACATTTGCATGTCATGCCAGCCAATAATATTCATCATAGTATTAGCCTTCATTGGTTTAGCCATTCTACCATATTCATATTTAGATTGCTCATAGTTTCATTATTTTTTTAGTTAAAAAAAATTTTTTTTTAATGTTAAATCAGCTTTCTAACTTTTTCAGTTTATGGCAAAAATTACTATATATACATAGTAGAATATAAATAAATATGTACAGTATTTTCATTGTTAAGGATACAAGTAACAATTAAATAAACTAAATTGCTAAGTAAGCCTTACAAAATATGGCAGAATTATTATTGCATTTGGATTAGTTGTACATTTAGTTGAGAAAAAAATGTTTATTGTATAATTTATTTGTTATAGAAATGTTTGTTACAACACACCTCACTATATAAACTTTAGAATTGATAATCTTTTTATTGTGTTTATGATTTTTGCCTTAGTTAATTTTAGATTTAATAGTTTATGACTGAGTAGAAAAACACTACTTGGGGAGGGTGGGGATTACTGTTGGCATTGGTTGTTGATGTCCAATGATTTAATTTTTTTTTATGCTGTGAAATTTCAAAACATAATCAAAATGTTTAGATATTAATATATTTATCATTACTATATTATACAGATATTTAACTAATATATGAATTTTTTCATTAAATGACTTTTTTAAAAAAATATTCATTGACATACCTTTTTTCAGATGCAAAGATTTTCAAAACATTTGTCTATTGTAATAAATATAGACAAGTCTTTCTCAAAAAGAACAATTTAAAAATGATCAGACATTCTAAGTATCAGTTATTTTTCAGAAAAAAATCTATCCAGGATGCTAATCTTTTAATATAAGGAATACCTGTATGATTATAAATTTTGATCCTTATTCTACATCATAGATATGTTTAAAGGCTTAATTTTAATCTCTTGCTTTTTAATTTTGCAAATTTTTTGCTTGTAAATTATATTTGAAAGAATATTTTTTTGTTTAAAATGGATACTATTTGTATTTATTATTAATATATAAATATATTTTAATTCCATTTTATATTTCATTATATATACTATATACAAATTTAAAAGTAGCAAGCAAAAGTCAAAGGTATATCAGAATGGTTGTGAGAATCATTCATTTGGTTTTAATAATCAATCGGCACATTTTGCTCATTCCATAATATATGACTAATAGTAAATGCAAAAAGGAGTTTGACATGAACTGAAAGAAAACATTTGATTATTTTTTAGAATTTTAAAGGAAATGAGTAGTGTATAGTTCTAATATCAACTTTATACATTCTTGTCATTGCAGTAATTTTGTCATAGTATATTCATTTGATAAATAAATGTGTTTATACTAGTCACCAACATGCAACAATTAATATGATGATCTTATAGGCATTAGTCTCTAAATTCTAGAAAACAGAATAATCTTCCTTCTCAGATGTTTGATAGTTCTTAATTGAAATGTCAGTCATTTGTTGTTGTTGTTTTTTTTTTTAGGGTAGAATGTATAGGTATATCTAAGTAATTGTATATAAATAATCTATTTATATATTATTTTCACTTATGACAGAATAAAATTATTTTTATATCTCTGAAGCCCTAGAAGCCATGATTTTAAAGATAGCACTTGTTATATAAAATATGGAATTAGACTGCTATTCGATGATGATTTCCTTTTTTTTTTGCTATCACATTTTCAACTGAAAAATTGCATAAAGTGAAAGAACATTAATATAAAATAAGACATTGTTGGATTTTGTAAATTTAGAAAGTACAAATACTAGAAGCACTTTTTAATAAATAATTGATAAAACATTATAATTATTTATAATATATCCTATAAAGTGACATGGTAAGTTATTCACCTTAATGAAAGGCATAGAAAGGTAAACTATTTCTATGAAGATTGTAGAATGATTTTAATTGCATTGAATAACATTTTAAAATTGTCAGAGAAGGTTGTAATGCTAGAATCCAAAAACCAAGTCGAGACATCTATAGATCTGAAGAGTAGAAACATGAAAATTCATATGTGAAATGTGTAGGGGATATAGAAGGTTTGCATTTTATGAATTCATTATTTGAGAAAAATCTAGAGGAAATGGAAGCATCCAAATGAAAGTACAGAAGAATTTGATTATGTTTTAATTAATAGAAAATATTTATTTTAATTTTGTAGTATGCTTAATAGAATCAGCACAGGAAATAACTCATTTAATGAGAAGTTAGTGCAAAACTAGAGAGAGAAAAGCTTTTAATAAAGATTATATCAATAGTTGATATTTCTAACTTTACAAAATATTTCAGTAAATTTAATGCTAGAAGTCATAAAATTGTTTTAAAATAAAAACAGACTTTGAAGTTAGTTATATTTGGATGAAATCATGAAGAAAATACCGATATTAATATTTAAAAAAAGCTGACAAAGCAAATATTAGATATGAACTGAAAGAAAACATTTTATTTTATTTATAGTATTGTGACGATTTATTGTACTCCCTGCACTGTATATATATATCTTGGATGCCACCATCTTGATGGAGCAAACTGGAATTCATGATTTCTCAATTAGATGTTAACCTAAATAAGGCATTATTTAACTACAACATATCTTAGAAACCCTACTCAATTTACAAAGTTCTTACCTCTTATTTACACATACAAACCTAAATATTCTGTAGCTAACTCAGAGCCTTGATCTCTTTATGAGCAGGCCTAATCAATAAACAATCCAATACCAGTAATGTTGTCTAATCACCTGCCTAAATTTATAATAAACTGACTAAATTACAATAATAGAACTAAAGGTATATGATTAAATAGTTTATTAAACCAAGAGTACATCATTTCCTTATATTTATCAATACTATTATTACCTTTCCTATTACACATCTCCCAATTCTAGTATTGTTGGCTTGCATAACTGTAATAATTTCTACAAATACACATTTGCATGCACATATATAAATAATGTAACATTTAAGAACTCTCCTTTAAGAGAAGACTACTTATTTTAATTTCAGCAGTAGAAATTCTTAAATTTAAATTACCCTAATTAGTTTAAATATGATCTAATTAGCAGATGAAATTTGCTTCTCTCTCTCTCTTTTTTAAAAAAAATCTAACAGATAATTATGATTGCAATTTCAACAATAGCCTTCTTTATTTCTAAAATTTATAGATTATAGGATCTTTACCAAGATCATTGCAAGTAAACAAGGCAAAACTCTCCATATAGTAGTGTCATCCTATGCCAACCAGAGTAATCAATGTATGCCAGAAGGCTTGTGCATAAAATCCCTATCAAGTGCCTATCATGTGATCATTGCAAGTAGTCTATAGAGGACTTTAGGCTCAAATCAATCAAAGAACAAACTGGATTTGTAGCACAATGAACTATAGCCAACTATTATGAGAAATTATAAAAAAGATTAATGAATATTGTTATAATTTTGTATTAGATTTATAGATTCACGAAAAAGCAACACACTTAATGGATTCAAAAAGCACTAAGATTTTTTATATCAAAATGCAATAGCAGTGATTATGCTGTATTGTGAACTTTAATATTGTTAAGAGTGTATGATTGGATTTTTCTGTTTTTAAAAATTTTTACAGCCATTTTATGGTATATTTTGTGGATGAAATGGAAAGCAAAGAAATAAAAATAAAGAATATTTAAGGCAATCTATAATTTGCAGATGATGTGATTGTTTTTACAAATAATACTCCAGTTTTGCTAGAAAAAAAAATACCAAAAAGTGTAAAGTTATGTTCAATGATAATAATGAATTAGCATTTAACAACTACAACTGTTTTTGTTTAATTATAATACAGATAGAAATGCAACAGATGAAATTAATCATTTTGGTTGAAAAACTTAATATTAAGAGAAAATATGCCTATATGGTTGAAAAAAGAAATAAATAAGTAAATATATTCTACCATTGCTTAATTGTGGATTTGTAACTTAAATAGATAGTCAATAGAAAAGAAACAAAAAAGCTGCAGGCTTTACTAATTAAAGAATAAGTTGGATTTATTAATGGTTGTAGAACAGTTGATTGAAAAAGACCAATGCTTTGTCAATTATGAAATAAAACATTTGACTATAAGTATTTTTACAATAATTAAAAGTTTAGCATAGAATAATATATGTTTGGAATGACAAGGAAAGATTTGTAATAATATATATATATTGTGAGAACAAACATGTATTAGTGCTATTGACAGGATTAAAAGGCTGAAGTGGAGATGATCTGGTCACATTTCTTATATCATAGAAAACTAAAATCCTAAACTATTTAATATAATAGTTCTAAAATGAGATCACATATGAGATGGGCGTATAAGAAAAGAAAGTTTATAGTATTGATTTAGCAGGATTAAATTCTGAGAGCTATTATCATACAATGGCTTGATAATGATTGAAATTGATAATAACTAAATATATTTTTATATTGATAAGTTTTCTAATTTTTTTCCCTGTAATTTTCCATTTCCCATTTTATTAAGATTTTATTATAATATGATTACCAATTCATTTATGCAGTAGGATTGTTTTCATGTTTTTGCAAGAATGCTAAGAATCATTGATAGAAATGCATCGTATATGATTTACATTAAAACATCTTTCTTTCTAGCTATTTATATATAGTACAAATCTTTTTAATCATACCTCAATTTAATTTCAAAATTATACTTATTATGACATCCACAAAAGTGATTAACAGTAAACTAAAATAATGCAGTTTTGAAAAAGACATTGGAGAAACAATTTGAAGGAGAGAAAACATTTTCATATGTATGTAACACACCCAAATTCAGATTGACTGAATATATACATTCATTTGATCACTCTCAAAAAAATTAAAATTTACTATGCACTTTTTATGATGAAAATTGAAGGTGGTGATAATGAAATTCAAAAAATACAATGTGTACATCATGCTGTAATTCTAAATTTTACATATATTTAGATATAGATAACCGTAATCATTTTCTTGTGGCATTGCTATTGCAAAAGCAGTACGTGTAGTTTGAATTAAAAAATTAAATTAGAATATTAACATTTCGTTTAAAATAGGCCCAAAGTGATAAGTTAAGGATGGTGTAATTCTGCAAAGTCAAAAAAGTTGTGCAATGCTTTATTTGAAAGTTTATACTAATTTCTGAATCTATACAATCATTCTGTACTGATGTTATTCTTTTCAGCGAATTCTTTGTTGAAGTTTTTATTTAGATTCAATGCTTTCTGATGAAATATATTACCTTCTACCAAAACATTTTTGTATATATATTCCACCCACAGATTTAAGTACTTATCAGTTTTCACTAAATATTTATCATATGCTGTTGATGTAATTTTTGCAGTTTCAGGAACATAAGTAATCCTAATAATTCCTTTTATCATATTTTTATTTCACAAGTTGCAATTCTTACTAGAACATCCAGCCAGCTTCAGTGTAATTGTTTTTCTTTCTAAACTAAATCATTTTTTTAATAAATAAAGAAAGCACTTTATGATTTCTTTTAGGCTTGACAGAATTGTTACCATCATTAATTTTGTACCTTGGGGTCATTTTTAACAATATTTTGATTTTCTAATTCACAACATCATTACATTATCATCAATGTAAATGTGTATGCAATAGCAATAATGTTACTGGTTTTATACTTTACAAATGAGTAAATGTAAAATTTATTTAAAATTGCATGTTAATGAATCCACAGTATTTTAAGCATATCACTCCAACTGTATTTGCATTTTAATATTTGATTCATATTGTTTTATTATTTGTTCATTATACTATTTGCCTACAACAAATTTATTTTCTACAAATAAATTTCAAAATTCAGCCTTTTCAGTTCTTTTATAACATTGATTTTAAATACAAAGAAATTAACTATATATATTTTTTAAATTTTTAAATTGATTTTTAGATTTGTTTTCTGAAATGTAAAAATATTTTTGATTTTGTATGTTATTTTCTTAGATCAGTCTTAATTTACTGTTTTAAATATATATGATATAAGCAATTAGATAACTTTCAAAATAGATTTCTAATTTTCTTTTGTGTTTAAGTTATAATATTAAAGACAATCTTTATTCAGATGATTTTCTTAATTGTTTAATTTAATTTATTTCAACTAAGCCATTAAAGTCATTTGCTAGGATTTTTTTTCTACAATAAACAAATCATTCAGAACATTATTTAGCTTAAGGGAATAAGGAAACTGAAGTTCCTTGATTAATTGCCAATGGGGATACATTTTTATTTGTATTTTATTATGGATCACAAGCAATGATTATTCTTAAAGCTAGTATAAGATAATTAGATTTTTCAATATTCATTTGTTTTACTATTGCCTTTTATATATTCTATAATTTTGGATTAAAGGAAATCTATTTCAGCATACTTTTAATATTACTGATACAAAAAAAAAATATCAGCCTTATTCAGATTACTGCAAAATAAAAGCATCTCCATATTTTTTCAGGAAGAATAACCAAAGATAAGTTATATTTATTTGCTTGGAAATTCTAAACCATCTTTAAAAATTCCCAAGTTTCATTTAAATTCTACTATAATAATAATAATAATAATAATAATAATAAAATATATAGGCGGCGCCACCATCTGAGAAGGCACGCCAAACTCATCGTCCTAAGAGGAAAACTCAGTAAGCATTTTTTTAAACTCTTTTTTCGCAAATGTTATATATCATCATTATATATAAACACTAAGTGTATGTTTATAGAATTAAAAAACAAAAGAAATTAGTCAAATTTCAACAAAAAAACAGCATTCGATCGCACGTTTCCAATATGGCGATCCCCAGTGAAGAAACGTGTTTTAAAACAATTTCAACTTATGCAGAAATAATCAAAAGTGATCAAAATAGAACCAATAAAACAGCAACCGCCACAAGCAACAATGAAGTTTTAATACAGCGTTTTCATCGATCGACAGAGAAGGATATTAGTAAATTAGATCTTTTTACTCCAAATAACGATGAATGCGAAAGTATGAACGAAGTTAACTGGGACGAGTCTAGTTTAGAAAAAATATCGGAAAACTTTAACTCGACAGTCCCGAAAGATCTCTTTCTGACATTTAAACGGTTTTTTACTAATCGATCAATAATATTAGCTATAATTGATCAGCACTATTCATTATTTAAATTTCCCAAAGAATTGCTTTTTGACCTATTTACTAGGGAAAAAATATGGCCATACGTTACCTGTATAGCAGATCATCCAAACTCCAGGTACGTTATAATAGAATTCCAAACAGAAATGCAAAGAAACAATTTTAAAGATAATCAAAAGACTTTAAATAATTATGCGCTGGTAGCAATCGACCTTACTAGAAATAGTATAGTAACAGGTATAATGAAAAACGCGTATCTAGGATATCAAAAAGTAGATTTTATAAAAATGATGAAACCATTTGGTGAAATACTCGATTTCCAACCTATGTATTATAGTAATACACCAGTTCCGATACCCAGAAACAGCTATAAATTCAAAATAAAACTTAATGAAAATATTAAACCAATAGACATACCAACACTTGTAACGG
Organism: Epiperipatus broadwayi; assembly: GCA_028023455.1. NCBI lineage: Eukaryota > Metazoa > Onychophora > Udeonychophora > Euonychophora > Peripatidae > Epiperipatus > Epiperipatus broadwayi. The sequence continues at coordinate 5,127,871 of JAQFVV010006206.1, forward strand.
ATCAAGAAGCGACGTTGTTTCTGTCGATTAATGGTTTAAAGCCACAATGTTTTCACTGTAAACAATGTGGCCATCTAATACACAATTGTCCGAAAATATATTGCAAAAACTGTAATTTAAAATTAACTCCAACACACCAATGTCCACGGATAAATCAGCAAATTGATAACAATCCAGCACCGGATGAAAATACAAATAACAGCCCGAAAGAAAATAATGAAAACATAAATCAAGATATTATCTTGAATAAGACTTCCCCGGAAGTAATGGATTATCTTACCTCCACCTATGACCCAGTATCAGACTCCGCCTCCGAAATCAGAAGAAAGCCAGGAAGGCCCAAGAAAACAAAGAGAGGCAGGAAACCTCAGAATATTAGCTTAGATGAAAGCGATAGCGATTCCCCCTCTCCCGCAAAAAATCTCAGCAAGAAAGTTAAAACTAAAAAAAAAAAAGAAGATTCGGAACTCTTTGTTTCCGCGGAGGAGAAAGAATTAAGTTCTAATCAGGCAAGTATACCATGTTCACATTGTATAAAAAAAAATAAAAGCGAGTCGGACAATGGTAAAACAATAAATAAAAGCGAGTCACACAATGGTAAAACAATAATAAATAAAAGTGGAAATTTAACTAGTTAGTTAAATGGGGGCCCAGTTAATCCTTTGTTTCTTTTTTAAATTTCCAGGTAAACAAATGCTTTTTGTTCTAAACATATATAATTCTCTCTTTCACCTTAATTTTTGTTAGTTTATATAATAGCAATAGAATTAAATAGGTTAAAAAAAAGTTTTTATATTAAAAATACTAACATGAAATTTAAAGTTTGTTCGTTAAATATTAGAGGTTTAAACGCCATAGAGAAAATATACCAATTGAAAAAGTTGCATGAAATTATTCAGCCACATGTATTAGGTATACTCGAAACAAAAATATATCGTGGTTCTACAACTAACCTAGCACTATACACAAATAACATAGGCTTTACAACTTTCTCCACAGATACTTTCTCACCATTAGCTGGCACAGGAATAATAATAAGTAAAAACAATCCTTTTTCAAGTTTCAAAATACTATATATGGATGCACATATAATAATTATAACTTTTTTACATCTGTCAAATGCAATAAATGTAATATATGTATACATTCCACCTAACACAAAAATGATCAACACAATTATACAAATTATAAACACTAGGTTAGCTACTTCACCTCATCCATCTCTACTCCTCGGGGATTTCAATATGACATATGATATTTTCATAAGAAAATGGCTTCACATGATCGCTTTCCCTTTAGTCAGTGGGGAGAGTTTTCTGCCAGATGGAGCCATTTCTTTCAACAATGGTAGATTTACATCATTAATTGATTTAATGTTCTACTCACCTTCACTTCATCACATGATCAATCTCTCAATAATTAATACTCCCATGTCAGACCATGCTGCATTGATGATTGATTTAAACCTAGAATTCATCACACAAAAATATTTTAACACAGGAAAAACCATGAGGATCCTTCTACCATCACAAACAACAGAATTCCTATATTCTGAAATATACATACATCTCAATAAAATTAACTAAAAATTGATCCCGCACAAGCATGGTTAACATTTATAAACATTATTTCACACACAATTCAGCATGTTACAAGAAGAGCACCAACACCCACAGGATTATATACATTAGTTGAAAAACTGCATAAAGCAATCATTAATACAATAGACAATGAGAATAATAAAGACAGAACTATAGCACTTAAAAGAACATATAATTTAGCAAAAGACAAATTAAAAGAATATATAGCATTAAAGAAAAAAAAATTATATCTCAAACAAACACATGTATGGACAAAACAATACATTAGATGGTGCCTCAGTCAGCCACCTAAATATAGAGTTCCAACAGCAATATCACAAAATAACAAAACAATAAGTGGGCAATTCATGCTAGATACAATATATAGTTACTTTAAAAAAAAATTACAATCATGTGAATCCTTTGACCCAGCACCTTTTTTTCTAGGAACAGCAGAAGAGAACATAGGGTTTGGAAAGATAGAATTCAAACAAAAAATAGACCAAATCCCAGATTCCTGCCACCCAGGTATGCCTGGGATCCCAAAAAGAGTTTTTTCACACTTAGAAACTTACACTACACAATATCTAGTGAATTTAGCGAATTTGCTTACAAAACAAGTATATAAAATTCCAAACCTAAACCCTATATCAATAGTCCCTTTTTTAAAAAAACAAGAAAGTCCAACCACACTTAAAAATCTTCGTCCAATATCGATGAGCTCACTAGGCATTAAAATACTTGAATCTGTCATCAAAGACAGAATAGAGCCATACATCACTCCAACTATATCCAAACATCAATTTGCCAAAAAAGGCTCTTCAGTTAACCAGGCAGCATTCATCTATAAAACAGTCATAGACACAGTAAGAACTAACAAAAAGTATGCACCAGTAGTAGTACAATTAGACATAAAGTCAGCATTTGATAATGTACTAATAAATAAGCTAGTAGAACTATTAATAAACTCTACAATCCCCAAAGCATATATTTACATAATCACTAATTTGTTACTCAACCGAGAAATATATATTACTTTAAATGGTAAAACAGCTACATCCATAGTACCAAACTGCTCCATCCCGCAAGGATCTCCACTAAGCTCACTACTATTTGCAATATATATCAACCCACTAATTAAGGAAATTGAAAGAAAAATAAATGGAATATACATACAACAATTGGGCTCCCATGTTCCTTGCATTGCTTACATGGATGACATATCTGTCTTCTTAAAGAGCAAGAAACAGATACCCAAACTTTTAAAAATAATAGCCAATTATTCTAACACATATAACCTTAATGTTAATGTTGAAAAGTCTTGTGACTGGAAAATTTACACCTCGACTCCAATTACAGATTATTTCAAGGGAAAGCCTAGCACTTTTTTAGGTTTCCCTTTCCATCTCAGCGCAATTGCAATGAGAACCCAAATTCAAAATAATTTGAGGGAAAAGATTGTGAAATTGATAAATTCAATGGAAAAGGCATATCTATCACTATATGCCAAAATATCACTGTTTAATATGCTAGTAATAACCAGAATAATTTATTTCTCTCCGATTGTGTTTTTCACAAGGGGTTTCATTAACAATATTTATACTTTATGCAGAAAGTTACTGTGGGGGAAAAAAACAATATCTGTTTCCATCAAAAAACTACAACTGCCATTGTCATTGAATGGACTTGGCTTACACAATTTACACATTTTCCGTATACAGAAAACAATAAACATCATAGTAACTTGTAATAAAATATATCCAATAATATCACATACAATGAAAGTGACACCAACAGATACACCACCACCATTCAAAGGTTATTGGAAAGCACTTCTGAAAACAATAATGAATACAGATATACCTCCTATACAAACAGATGGTACTAAATATAAATACTGGCAAACATATAAGTTCATCTATCCAGGAGTACAAAACACGGTAGAAACACTATTGGCAATTAATAATAAGCAATTAACCAAAAGATATAAACATTGGTCATTAAAACCAAAATATTTTGACTTCCTGATTAAAATAAATCTGGAAGCACTTCCGACATTAAATTTTTTAAAATATAAGAGATACTACCATAACATAGATGACATATGTTCCATCTGTCATCGAGAATCAGAAACAATAAATCACTTCCTATTCACTTGTCAAGGACTTGAAAACACTCGCAAAATGATCTGCAATATCACAACACGGGAAAATACAACAATCAGATGTTTGCTACAGGCATATGAAAAAGGTATATTTTCCAGTATTAGGGCTAGTACATTTATCCTTTATGCTTTCTGGTGCACAAGATGTAATTTTAGTATAAACACAAACACCAGAAGACATCAAAACACAATTAAAAATAAATTAATACAAATCCAACAAAGAGATAAAAAAATAACAGGAACACAAACATACATTGACACATGGTCTCAAATGCGACTCGCCTCAAATCTATAACATGGTATATTGCCTTCAAAGAACAAATGTTTTTTTTTTGTTTTGTATGCTCTGGTAGATTTTTTTTTTTCTATCCATCTTTGTAAAAAGTTTTGCAGTTTTGTTTTTTATTATTGCGGGATTTTTTCCTTTTTTTGTTTATTTGATCCAATTTTTTTTCTTTGTATATATATATATTTTTTTTGTTTTATTTTTTTGTTATCATAATAATAATATGATGTATATTTTATATGCTCAGGTAATGAATTTTTTTTTATTCTATTATAATTTTAATAGATTTGTTTTCAGTTTAATTTTTTTGCTATTGTAAAGTTTTCTTCCTTCAGTTTTATTAATCCAACCATTCACTGTATACAATTTATTTTTGTTGCTTCCATTTTTTTTGTGTGTGTTACCATTTTTTTTAACAATGTAATACATAATTTTTACTATGTGTGTTTTTTTCTATTAACAAAAAAAAAGGTATTGCAAATGTATAAACTCTGTAACCCATTGTAACCTTTTTGTTTTTCTTTGTGAATAAAGTTCCTTTGAAACATAATAATAATAATAATAATAATAATAATAATAATAATAATAATAATAATAATAATAATTATTATTATTATTATTATTATTATTTATTGTTCAGCCATTTATAAAAAGATTGAGTACTGTAATTGAAAACTGAACCACATTTTGAAGACCCTGCATTTCAGTCTATTCACTCTACCACTGGACCAAATCGTACAAGCCAATTCTTTTGTTAGAAAGATACATAAATACTCTATATTAATTTTTCATTAATAAACTTGTACATTTATATATAAATTAAATATTATCCAGTTCTATACTATACTAATAAATATAATTTAAAAAACCATGTAACATTGAATACTAGTAAAATACAAATTTATACTAAAATTCTCTGATGATTAATCTTTTTGATTTTGATGCTATCACTTTTATGAAAACTTTCTTTGACATTAAAAGTATCTAGTATTTGAAATGAATAATGGGAATAGTTAGTCTGTTATATATGTGTTATCTTTAATTTATTTTTACTTGTGGTCTATTTGTAATAGGTGAAACCATAGAAAATTTTTATATGTTTATTATTTTACTAGTATTTATTGTTATATAGGTTCTGTTATATATATATATTAGTGTTGAATACTTAATAAAGAATTAAATATGAATATTTCAGAAAATGCAAAATTGTACAACTAGAACTGAAGAAATCTTAAATTATTCTTCATAACTCTATTAAATTTAGAAGTATTACTCTTAATTTTCAGTAAATAATTTAAATGTTATATTTTATTTTACAGTAATTTATAGGATGTATGTAACATTACATTCAAAAAATAATGCATCCTTCTAGGTAACACTTTCTTCAGAATATTACAGGGTTACCACATTTTTTTATGTTTTTTATTTTAAAAGTGAATTTGGAATTAAAAAATATGTTACTATTTTAAATATTTTATATTTATCTTTCAGAGATCTTTTATTAAAATTTCAAATAGCAATAACAATTTCAACATTAGGATTTACAGATAGATAATTTGAAAAGGGATAAGCAATTAATTCCTCACTATGATGCTTAATTAATAAATCAGTTATTGATAACAAGCATAGTGACATAGCAGAAATAACAGTATGTAGAATGGATTATAACTTTGTAGAAAGTTGCTCAAATTTAGAAATATTTTCATAGTGATTATTTAAAATTACAGCAATAATTAAATTTCTAAATGTGAATCATCTAAATCAGTGGAAGAAAAGGAGTATAAAAGTGTTTACAATTTTGTTGTAAAAATAGAATTTCCTTGAATCTCTTTTTGATTGTATCGAAGAAGATATAAATCAAAAATAATCATTATTTTCAGATTGAAAACATTTTATTTAAAAAATATGAGAGATAGTAAACTATTATAAGTAAATAAAATATTCTATCTTCTCACATACCCTCACATTTATTTTTAATTATTTTCATTTATATTAGTATAATCGATTGATATATATTTAGTGCATGTAACAAAAAGTTTTTTTTTTTTTTTTATGTACAATAAAATTTGTATATTCAATCTATTACTTCGTTTTTAATATTTTTGAATTTAAAACGATTGGATAATGAAAAAAGTACTTATAATAATATCACCATTTTAATTAAGATAGTATTGTCTATCTTGCTTTTGATAAAAAGAAAATAAATATCATTTCTGAAGTATAGATCATACAGTGCTGCATAATCAGTCATGCACTGAAAAAGTGATTGCATATTATCAAAAATCTAGGTATTAAGTTAATATAATTGTAAATTTTTATTCAATAAAATATTGTTTTAATTTTAAACAACCCAGTAAATGTCATTTTAATCTCTTTTTTTAAAAGCATCATCACTTCTAATTATTATAACATACTAAAATTAAGAATATTTTATAATTAAACTATGTTTACAAATTAAACAGTAAATACTACTTTTATTTTTTATTAAATGATGTCTCTGGTAATTGTTATTTTAACATTTTTATTAAACAATCCAATTAATAATCGTCTAGATGAGATTTTTTTTATTAGACAAATGTGTTATGGCATTAACTTTTATTGTAAATTATTTATTTAAAGCTAAATGATTATGTGCAAATATTCATTACATGATACTAAATTTTAAGCTGTTGTCAATGATTACTAATTATAACTAAATGATCCCATTAGCATTTGTTCTTTTTTATTTTCAATGATTCCTTTGTAAATATATTAACATTGCAGTATTCTGAAAAATAATTGCTGTCATATCAATTTTTTTTAATTGAAATTTTTATAAAAAAAATACACAAATTAAAATTAAACTATTCTATCATATATATATCTTTTTAAAATGTAATTTTAAGTAATTAATTAATTATAAATTTTCAAGTAAAAATAGTATATTTTCAAATATAATTGAATTCAAAATAGTTTTTTAATATATTGTTTTATGTTATTTTTTAAAAATATATTTTAAATTTATGTAATCTTGAAATTTATTAAAATATTTATTTATTAATTTGCATATACTTGCTAAATTCTCAATTTAGTAAAATCTCCCAAGGTCCATCTATTATTTATCTTAAACAAATACAGTGTCATGACCATATGCCTAGCATTTGGTTTAAAGGCCTGCCACAAATAAAAATTTGTACACAGTTAGTAAAGAACACTATATTTATAGAATGCATATTTTACTTATATTATTTCAATATATATATATATTAAGACAACAATAAAAATGATTAACAAAAAAAAAAAATCTTGGAAACAATTTTTAATTCATTCCAATTTTATTCAAATACTACAAATGCAACATTATTTAGAAAATATTTGAATCCTAAAAAATAATCTATGTATAACAAAAATTTTATTTAAACTGCTTTTATTTAAATTGATAAGCAATATTACAATAAAAATAAAAAAATTTTTTTTCTTCAATCACAATGTGGAATTTTCATAAATCACACACTTAAATTTCAAATTAAATATAACAATCAAAATTATGATTGAAGTAAAAATTATTTTTTTGTTTTTAGTGTATTATATTATTTATTAAATTAAATAAAAGAATACTTTTTATATATAATAATTTTTGTTTTTTGGTATTCAGATATTTTCTAAATGAATGTAGTATTTGAAATGAAATTGGCATGTGTTAAAAATCTTTTACAATATTTTTATTTTATTTATGAAGCTAAAGTTTTAAAAGAAGCAAGTTTTAGTTAGGATTTCATTCTTCATTTCTTCTTTCTATTTTAATTAACTGTAAGCACTTATTAGTAAATCAGTCATGAAATTCAATGAAAGTATTGGCTATTGCACATCACTGAAAACTTACTAAACTGGCATCAATTTTGATATTCAGCCTGGCATCACTATTAGGGTAGACAACTGGCTAGACAACCTAAATATTGGATTATCATATTGCATTGTTATCAAACACATATAAATTTGAAGAAATTCATTTGATAGAAGGATTTTAAAAATTGGTTACAAAATTTGACCCAAATAAATAAATAATAGAATTTCTAAGTTAAATAAAAGTGTTAGAATATAGTACAATACTGCATAGTATTCAACATATATCTATATATTCACACATACAGAAATATGTGTAGATTTATTAATGATATAAAATAAAGATATAAACAATTAACAAAATAAAGTACTGTACATAAATCAAATTAAATTTTAAAAGAAAATAGGTAGAAGTTCAACTTCCTATTATCTATTAATATTTCGAAAAATTAATATGCAACAAATTAAGATAAAAACAAAAATAAAGTGGCTGATCTTTTTTTTTTTCTTTTTGTGATAAAGTTGATTATAATAAATTATCTGAAATTTTAACCACAAGTTTTTTTTTTCAGATAATAGTAGCCATTTACAATAGAATGCGATGTTTTATTATTTTGCAGCACATGGTAATTGCAGTGTGAATTACAAAATTAAAGTTTTATTTTATTTACAAATGTTTAATTTATTTTTTATCATATTTTTTTTTATGAACCATGATAGCCCTACTATACAGCATAGTCACTGTTTCATAAGATGATAGAATTTATGCAGCTTAACATTTTTACTTATATTAAATAGAAACTAAATATATAGAGAAAACTAATCAGTATTTAAAACTTTATTCAAACAGATAATTATTTATATTAGAAGAAAAAAATTGAAATAGACAGCAATAATTTAGAAATTATTTGAGAAATTATTACTTATTTATAATCTCTGCATTATAGCTTATTTAATTCAAAAATAGTTAACTCAGAATCCTATTTAATATGGAAGTTTTACATCTTCTTGACATTTAATGTTAAAATACTTTGAATAGGTCAAAAATTGTGATATAAAAGTTTTGTAAAATTTTAATTTTTTCATGCTAAAAATATACAATTTTTGACTCAAAACTTGCTTGCAAAATTTAACAAAAGATTTATTATTATATCTATCTAGTAATTTTTTTTTTTGATCAGATTAATATAAGTTAGTTTTATTCAAGATTGTTTTGTTTAAATATTGTTGATTATATTAAACTTTTTCAGCAATAGTTACCCAAAATAATTTTGATTTGATTAATCAGCAACTCTTTAATTTTTCATTGACTCCTTTGTAATATAAATTTATCAAATATATTTTTAAGAAGTGTGGCATTGTTTTTAATTTTATCTTTAGGTGTAAAATCTTTTACTTTATTCACGAAATGATAACCAGTCTAAAAATTTACAGTAGTAAACAATTATAGGTTTTTTGCAAGTATGCTGCTATTGTTTTTGTAAAATAAATTAATGTTCATCATTGATTTAAAAAAAAAAAGGAAACAAACATTCATGCAAATCTGTCTTTTCAAATATTTGTTTTAAAAATTATTTGCAAGATGAGTTTGCAGTGATATAAAAATTTTAAATGAGTTTTCTGTATTAATACTAGTAAATATTGAATAGATTTTTTTAAATTTAATATAAAATAGTTTATTTTACTATGAAAAGAGAGTTCATGAACAATTTGCAGAGTGAACAATATTGAACTTAGTCCATGAAATAAAATAGAGGAACAATTATATATGTATTATAATTATATGAACTTAGCCAGGCATGTTATTGTTTTAAATTACAAGTTACCTTAACTCCAAATAAAGAGGCAAACCAAATATCTTTAAAGTAACAAAATAAAAGTAGTTGAAATAAATACAATTTTCTTGATTGGTAATTTATATTTTGGTTTAACCCGAGCATGTAAATAATAATAGTAAAAAAAGAATTACTTAATTTGTCAAACATAAGATTAAAGTTATATTTTAAAGTTGAATCTGAAAGTAAAATATTTGTGAAGAAGTTATGCACTTAGTTATTTAGATATTGTATGTCTGATTTTTAAAAATAATTAAATTAGGAGGAAAAGAAGAAAAAAAAAATGAAATGTAAGTAATAGATATAAATAATTGAAGTTAAATAAAGTATACATAATTTCCAAAAATTGGAAATCAGTTTTATACATAAAAAAAATATTTTTTTCCTGCAATTTGATGGTTTAATTAAAATTAGATCCAATAATGAGATGCTGTTTGTAAAACATCTGCTTAATAGTAATTATTGGATTAAAGTAAAGCAAGAACAAAAAAAGAACAAGAAAAAAAATTAGAGCTGTATGTTATGAGAAAATATATTCTCATTATATTTTGACTTAACTATTTATACAGAAAAAAAAAGAGAGAGAAAGTGATTGTTCAGCTAAAGAAAGATGATTCTGTAAATACAGTTGTCTTTCACTGCAGTAATTCAGTGGCATTTATTTTCAGTATTAATTTAAGTACAGTTGTTTCTCTAAGATGGAAATTGTCAAAGCCATATACTAAAAACACTAAAATTGAATTAGTTGTAGTCTGAACCATATGGCTTATCCATTCAAGAAACAAGGTCAGTTGCCTGTCTAGAAATGGTGATGCTTTAACATATAGTTCTTGCCTACCCATGGTAGAATTATTTTTGTCATTGCCTATTGTTACTAAAGCTATTGATGAGTAATAATTAATTTATTGAGCACATAGAGAGCATATGTAAATAGTTTAAACAAGCTTTAGCCTGTACTTAACACACTTTAAATTTCACAATAATCAAGCATATTTTGCGGATAGAGGGAACCTTCCAAACCCCGACACAAGATAGTGACTTTTATAAAGATAAGAGCGGCCATCTTATCTTTAACCTAAATGTCCAATTATATTGGCAAATTAAATGGACATTTAGGTTAAAGATAAGACGGCTGCTCTTATCTTTATAAAAGTCACTATCTTGTGTCATGGTTTGGAAGACCCTACGCCTATATAAGTGGACATTTAGGTTAAAGATAAGACGGCTGCTCTTATCTTTATAAAGTCACTATCTTGTGTTGTGGTTTGGAAGGGTTCCCTCTGTCGGCAAAATATGCTCGATTATTGCTAATTTTAAAGCGCATTAAGTACAGGCTAAAGCCTGTTTAAACTATTTACATAAAGCTATTGATGAAATAGTTTACTGATACTAAGAAGTAATTATAAATTTATTAAATGCACATTGATTATGTAAGTAATATTTATTGAGGCTATAACCTCAAGAATATGCATGTAAAATGCAATAGTAGGGATCTCTACAGGTGTTTAACCACAAGCTTACGTTATGGAAGAAAAGAGGGGAACCCTTCTTTACTTCAACCTACTAAGAAGCTAAAATTTAATACAGAATAAATCAATGTTGATCAACTAACATCTAAGAATTTCATCTAAACAATGATTGAAAATAAGCACAGAACAGGATAAATGCAGTATTACTGTGATGTGTAAGCATACCTATGAACAAAAGAAAGCTTACTAAGTCACCAAACTACGGCAAGACCTTTTTTATTATATATTGTAACTATATCAATTGGATTGGAGGTCTATGTGATTAAGAAAGATTAATAAAATACTCTAAAAGATTGATTAGTAAATGTTTATATTGTTGTGTGGTAATGCACACATTAAATATAAGTGCATAACTTAAATTACACCAGTTTAAGAAATTGAAAGCAAGTGGGTCTATAAAATCATTGATATTAACAAATAATTTGTATAATAAAATTTTTTTATAAAGTTATAACTGGTAAAATAGTTTTAGTTTAATGAAAAGCAAGAAAGAAATTGGATAATTTAGTTTTATTGCACACAAATGAATTTCAAGAAAATATGCCATACTTTGTGACTGTTCAGATGTGGCTTCTAGAATAAGTTAGAATAAATAATTTGCCTTTTTCTTGTAATAAATTGAATTGCAAATCTAAGTGTATTATTAAAAATTATAAAGCAGTAAAATTGAGAAAGTTGGAAAACAAATTTCAGAGTTCATTCATGATTTTTTATTTTATTTCTCTTTCTTTCTTGCCAGTAATAAAAAAGTTATTTTATAGTCATCTATAAAATGATTAAGTGAATGTAGAAAATATTTATGAAAAATGTGAAAAAATATATTAAATGAAGTCATTAAGTCTGGATAAAGATGTTGCTTAAAAAACATCCTGATATAAATTAATATAAATGTAATCATGTGTTAAAACATGATATATAAACAGGTCTGAAAATAAAAAACAACAGTAGTCTAGTCTGACTCAAGATTTAAACAGTGCAAATTGATTGCCTTAAGAGAGGAGAAAATACCAATAGAGAAGTAGATGTTTAAAAAACTCTTTTGAGTTTTCTTCAGAATAGCTTTGTATAGCTGTAATTGTTGACTATTTCAATACTTCATCCATTTTAGCAATTATTATGGCATTACTTAATCAAGGACTATTTTCTGAGTAGTTAAAAAACCAAAAGCACAACAATTAAAAGACTTGAAACAATTCAGTTGTATTCAGATGTGAACATTGAAGTTGTGTAGAATGCAAAATTGTTTGCCTTTAAAAAGGAAATCTTGTCATAAAGAAAGAAAAGGACTTTATTCTAAGACCTATTATATATGTATGTAGTGGGAATCATCTTCAATATCTACTGTCACCAATACCCAAAAAGGATAATCACAATCAAGATTGGATTGATAAAAATTATGTAAAGTTGTGCAGATATATATATACAGTAAGCTTACATTTTCTACAAAAATTATGGTTTGAAACATTTTATTATCTGGTAAGATCTTTCTTTATATTTATCTATAAGGCCTTAATTGTAATATTTATGGTTACTTGATTCAATATTTTGAATTTTTTTATTATTATTTAGCTTCTTTTATATATAAGCAGTGATTTGATTTCATATTCATTTATTGTAAATAAATTATTAAATTATTTTTGTTTACCAATTTAGTTTTTGCTTTTCAAACTCATTCCAAACATAAATCTTAATATAATACTAGCCCTGATAAAGCATGAACTCCATTGAATGACAAATAGGGATAACAATATTATATTAAGATATTGTCAGTGTCAGCAAAATATCCAAATATAATTATTTTAATTAGGAGATATTGGCAACTATAAAGATTAATTTTAAACTGAATCTTAATAAAGAAATGAAAAATACTTATGGAATCTTATATTTAATCTTTAGTGTTAAAATTATTTTGACCATTAGAGTATGGGTTATATTAAATATACTTAATTTGAGTATAACCATTTCATTTGAATATATACCTTAATTTTATACTACTACACTATATGTATATGTAAATAAGAGAGTCTTAATTTAAAAAGATTTCAGTTCTAACAAAATATTTTATTATCTTTATTGTAAACATTATCTTATTTTTTTTAGCATATATAAGCGATTTAACCCACTAAAGAAGAAGCTGTCAGTAGTAACCAAAAACAATTAAATCAAATTAATCTAGGCTTAGTACTTTCGAGGTTTCCCCTCATATTCATGGCCAAAATAGGTTATAAACCATAGCTGTAATGTTACTAAATAATAATGTATGCAAATGCCTATGCAAATTAATTTGTCCATTTTTTTGAAATGGCAAAACATGTGTCACATCTATTGATGGCATTGTTATCACTGATAATAAAATATGCCTCCTTGATTTTTCTTTTACAATCGTTGGCTTCGGAGCACACTATCTTGGGGTTGCAGGGTTCAAACACACGGCTAGCCTGCTTCTCATGTTCGAAAAATATTGAGAAGTTATCATTATTCTTTTTTGCTCTTCTATACGTATACATGTGTTGAGCAGCTTTATTATGAACAGTGGCCTTGGTTTCCCCATAGTATGTGGTACTGCATCCAGCCTGAGGGCGTGAAATACTGTATACGACCTGGGGTGTCTGAGATGGATCCATTCTGTCCTTCGAATTATTAATCAGTCTGTTAGTATTAGGGGGAGTGCAGAAGCCAACCTTAAATTCACCAGCTAAACCCTTTATAAACTGTTGTGATACTTTGGGGATGTAAGGGAGGATGATTTGAGGTTTATCTTTAATTATGTGGTTAGTTATTGATTTTTTGTAAAATTGATCTATTTTCTTTTTCTTTTTTTTTTAATTATTAATGTTGTGGAGAGAATGTACTTAATTTTTTTTATTTGTATTTTAATTATTATTACTTTTTTTAAAAATTATTTTATTTATGAAATAATAGTGTCAATAGGAATGTGTGTATATCAGAAATGAAGGGTCTGTAAATAGACATGAGATTAATGTTTATCATAATTAAATAAACTTCAGCTTTAAAAATAGTCACATGTTCTCTGATATATATATATACACATTCAAAGTCATATCTTTGTAAGTTTAATATTTATTACAACAGATAGCATTCAAGATTTTTTAAAATAAATTGTTTTATTATATAAATTATTTAGCTAAATGTGACATTCTTATCAAGTTTCATTTAAAATCCATACCTAAACAACATCATTCTCTCAGTTGGATGAAGATCTGGGATGATAAGGGCACAAAGTAGGTGTTCTTGCTTGAGGTTAATGTATTCGTAAGTGTTCTTTCCAAAAATGAAAGGGGTGCTTGTAGTTAAGAGATAGTGTCATTCAAGCTATTGTAACATTCTTCATGTTTTTGTAGATTCTGGTAAGCTTGTTTTACACAATATGAAGTGAAAGTTAATCAAGTGATAGAGAAAGAAATATCTTGTTCCTATTTCCAAAAACATAGCTATATTTCCTAATTAACTGACCTACTAATTATTATGACAGGAATTGCTGATGAAGTTAGTTTTAATTTATAAGAGGGCACCATAGTCAATTAATCCTAACTTCCTCATATCCCATAATTTTGACGCAAGTAACTAAAAAGATTGGGTTATAATTTCCTCAACTTAAGTTATTTTCAGAGAATATTACACCCAGAACTTAGTTAATAACTATCGGCAAAGGTAAATTATACTCAAATCCTAATAACTAACAGTAATAAATTTAATAATTATCATTAATAACACACAATGAATAGTTGATATTTGAAATAAATATTTTTATTCTAACAAATTAAAATATTAAAACAGAAATTACTAATAAATTGGAAAGACTACACACACGCTAATCCAGACATTAAATCAACTAACTAAAACAGTTTAATAATTAAAGTTCACTTAAGTTTCTTCCAGGAAGTTCTTTGAATGATAATTCTGCAAATGTCGCTATTAGTAGTAATATTATAAGCCTATAAGAAGGATTGTTTGCAAATGCTTAATTTAATCACAATCAGGATTTGAATAATCTTACCGGTAAGTTGTGTAATACGTGTTTTGAAGAACCTATTGAAGTTAACTAGTTTCACTCTGTTGACATTTTTGTAGGTTCTTGGCCTGTCCTAATGGCTAGACTGGACATTTTTTTCTGAGTGACCTATACGAAGAAAGGTATCTGAAAACTCATCGGTTCCACTTATGATTCACCTCAGCATATGAGTAGTGATAGTCCTGCATATGAGTAGTCTGGGATAGGATATTTTCTTTATTAAGGATCTAATGGAAGCTGCTAGTTAAGGAAAAGACAAAGACCCACCTTTGTTAATTGCGACCCATTTTTAGACTTCTCTGCGCATCTATTTTCTTTTGTCCTTTTATCAGCATACAATAATCTTGTACACTCTTTCTTAAATTTATGTTACAAAGTTTTTTATTTTTCTCAGCGTAATTCTGCCATCTTTAATTAGCTTCCAAAAAAAAAAAGTTTTAATGATTGTAATCTTTTACTTCGGAATTTTTCTTTTTATTTATTTGGATTAGTAATCTGCATGTCATTTATTCTTTCCAATTTTAACTCTTAATTAAATAAATAATTCAAAACAAAGAAATAACTTTCATTGTATGTTTTAAAAAAAAAAAAATTACACAAACAAAAAAATTTTTTAAATGTGTCAATTTAAAAGATCTTTAAATTTACTTTTTTTTTTTTAGCTTTTAAATATTTTAAATGCCAATGTCTTTGGACCATCTATTTGTAGATGGTACACTATATATATATAATATTTATAGATGAAAGTTGAGTAAAGTTGAGTATATGGTTTGATCATCTGGTTGACATTTGAGAAAGTGTATAGAGGGACTGAGGACTGGCCCACTATTGAAGTAATAGATGGAAAAAAAAATTTTTTTACATTACCATAAGATCAAAAATAAATAAGAAAAAAATAGAAAATATGGAAAAGGTAGAAAAAGGGAATGAAGATGAAATAGATTCTGAAAGCAGTTAGAGAATATTAGGTATCAAGGATGAAAACATTGAGAGATAGAAAATCTGAAACTGCATTTCAAACAAAATAATGATATGCAAATAATCATTGAAAAAAACAACAATTATTCTTGAAGAATGCTAAAAAAAAAATGAATAAAGTTGACATATCATGGAAAGAAAAGTTGAAAATCAGCGAACCTCTTAGAGAAAATGCTGAAAGAAAATGAGAAAAGTTCAATAGTAATGGGGAGTGCTTTAAAAGAAATAAGAAGAATGAAAGATAGAAAACTAGACTGTATTGGAAAGTATGTCCAAAGGCTGGAAAGATTTTTTCTATCAACAATCAGAAAATATACAGAGAGGTCAAGAAGAATAAGATGGGAAATTAGAAAAGATAAAGCTCCAAGTACCAGAAGTGATAACCAAAAATGAGCAAATAAGAAATAAAATGAACCATATTATAAATACAAAAGAGCATTTAAAAAGTAGTAGTAAAAGTGTGTGATTTACATGTTGGTAATGCCATGAGAAAGATAAAGGGGGAAGAATTAATTTGTAAATACTAAAATGAAGCTAGAGCAGAAATAAAAGAACTAAAACCATAAATCAGAAAACTAATGAAATCTTTCACCAGATGGTAAAGATAAAGATTGATCATAAAGAAATGGAAAAAAATAAGTTTAATAAAATATAAGCAAATAGGTTTCATACAGTCACCAGTCATACAAAAAGAAATGAGATTGAAAAAAAAAAGAATAGTTGAAAGTCTTAAGATAGAATCCCATTTTATATAATAATAATCTGCATCAGGCAATATATATATCATTTTCTAAAAATTAAAACATTTTAGGATCAGGTCAGTGAGGCACTTATATAGCAACTGATTAGCTTCAAGCAGTATCAATTAAGTAGTTATCCAAAGAGAATGACTAATGGCATAGCTTGTAATTCATTAATAATAAAATGTAGCATACTCAACAAAAATTTAAATACTGGGAAATATATATCATTTCATTTTTTTAATCATTTTATGGGGGGGGACGACTTAACCTTATATAAGCATCATTACTTTACCTCAAATAAAGAGACAGAGCAAAAAGTTTAAATAAAATTCTCTTGATTGGTAATTTGTATTTTGTTTTAATCTAAGTGTATAAATATATAAAAAAAATATTAAACTTGTTGAATAGAAGATAAAAGTTAATTCACTTTAAAGCCAAACCTGAAAGTAAAAGATTTAAAAAGTTATAAGCTTAGTTTTTAAAATCCCATATTTTTTACTTTTTTAAATAATTAGCCTGGGAAGGGATTCCAAAATGAACAACTTATTTCTTCTTATAGTGAAAAGAGAATACAGATATATAAGTAATTGAATAAACAAGTTTCCAAATATCTGAAATGTTTTTTTTTTTTTTTTTGTATTATAAAAATTTTCTTTTTTTCTGTAATTTATTTGATGGTTTAATTAAAATTGCATCTAGTAAGATATATTTATTGAAAAACTGCTGATAAGTGCTAATTATTGGTTTAAAATATAGCAAGAACAAAGAAAGAAAAGGGACTAGAAAGAAATTGAAGCTGAGGGTTATGGAAAGTGTTGGCATGACTATAAATATAGAAGAGAGCAAGATGCTGATTGTTAGTCAAAGTGCATATAAAGAACTTTGTGAAACTCCCATCCATATGTGAAAAGATTCTGAGTTATATCAGCTCTCCCATTCCTGTAATTCACTGACATTTATTTGTCTTAAAAAGGACATAGCTGTTAAAACTATTTTTTATTGCTAACTTAAATACAATTACAATGACAAATTTCTCCTAAATGAACCATCAAAGCTATGTGCCACCAGAAGTGCATCAGTTATAGTCTGATCTTGTGGTATATCCTATCATGAAACAATATTAGTTGCCCATCTAGAAATGGTGATGCATTAACAAATAGCCCTTGCCTGTCTGTAGTGGAAGTGTTTTCTCATTGCCTACAATTACCAAGCCTATCAGTATAATAGAAGATAGTAAGAAGCAAAAATTTAACAGGAAGAAATTAACACTGACCAATCAACATCTAAGAATTTAATTTTAACTGAGTACAAATAAGACAAGTACAGAATTACATATTTATATGTGTAGATATAATTAAAGGTAAGCTTATTGAATTATCCAAGAAGCTGCAGTAAAATACATTTTTATTACACGTATATGTATATAAAAATAAGAGGCCTTAATAAAGTAAAAAAAAAATTTGTTACAATAAAATATTTTGTTTTGATTGTAAGCATTATCTTTTTTTTTTGTAATTTCTAATATATCAGAGAGATTATTCATATTCTGTGTTGATTGTTATTCATATCTTAATTATTTTTTATCATTTATAATTATTTTTTTATTTGTGAAATAATTGTGTAAATGAATGTTTATATGTCCGAAATGAAGGGACTATGGTATTAGTAGACAAGAAATTAATGCCTAGCATAATTAAATAAACTTCAATTTTTAAAATAATTAACCTTATGCTCTTTCTAGTATATATACATTAAAGGCTCATAATATCTGTCTATGTAATTTTCATATTTATAACAATAGATAGATAGCTGTTAAGGTTTTTTTAAATAAATTTATTTTTATATAAATTATTTAGTTGTCTTTGCTGTTCTTATTTTATTAATTTCATTCAAAGTGAATATCTGAATAATTTGCTATTCATCCTGAGAAATCATGTTCTGAGTTGAGTAAGATCTGGGATGCTAAAAATACAAAATTGGGATGGTGTTATTTGATAATAATGTATACATAAATGTTCTTTAACAAAAATAAAAGTGACATTTGAAGTTAAATGATAATGATATTCAAGACCAACATGTAGATAAATACTAGTTGAGTACAATCTTCTGAGAAATGATTTGGTATATGGTGATCAGGAAATATAACCTAGATATTTTGTATAAAATGGTTGTTATACATAGTTTAATAATCATCAACAGCATTGATTCTTAATTATATCTAATTCATAGATTTAAATATTTATTATTATATTGAAATAATTGATTTTTTATGTTATGAAGAGAATTTATTTATATGCATGAATTTATTCATATCAGTATTTCTGTGAATCCAGTTTCCAGGTATAATATATTGTATAAGGATTTTTATAAAATTGTAAATGTATTTATATAACTACAAATGTGTGTTTTAAGTATACATAAATGCAATAAACAAAAAGTTAATGAAAATATTAATCTCAAATAAAAGTAAATATCAAAGCAAATGAAAATTATTATTATAAAAATTTTTCATTTTAATTTATGCATTTTTTAAAAATATTTTTTTGATTTTGAATTTAAGAAATAATTCTGAGATATTGTTGAATTGATTTTTTTTTTGTTTCCTATATATTTGAAAAGGGAGGTTTTTAATAAATCTGTTTTACCAGTTCTTACTTATGGATCTGAGACTTGGACACTTAAGAGAAGAGCAATGCAGAGACTTCAGACCATTCAAAGAAATATGGAGAGATGCATGTTGGGAGTAACAAGAAGAGTTGATAATGCAATATATGGATAAGAGAACAAACTGGTGTTACTGATCTCATTGAAAAAATTAAAAGACTGAAGTGGAGTTGGGCTGAACATATTCATTGTTAGAAGAGATGATAATAGATGGACAATTGAAATCTTAAATTGGATTCCAAGATATTGTAAAAGACCCAGAAAGAGACCACATATGAGATGGATGGATGAAATAAGAATGGATGCAGGGGTGATGTGGAGAAGAGAAGCTAAAGATCAGAGATGGATTGAACTTGGAGAGACCTTCATCCTGCAGTGGATTGATAATGGTTGATGATGATGATGATCTCTCTTTTAGACTTTTTATATAATGAGTCACTATCAAGATTATCAATTTGTACTTCTTCAAATGAACAAGCAATTATTCTCTATAATCATCTTTAAAAAATGTTTGCCAAATATTATTCTCTTTATGATTAAAAACAAACTTTGATGAAGTATGTAAGACTAAAATAATATACAATTTACTTACTTAATTTTTACTCAATATTGTCTTAATATAGTTTGTAATAGATATTATTTTCAAGCATTATCGATCCACTGCAGGATGAGGTCTCTCTAAGTTCAATACATCTCTGATCTTTAGCCTCTTCTCCATATCCCTCTAGTGCACTTCCTTATTTCATTCATCCATTTCACATATGGTTCTTTTCTAGGTCATTTAAATCTTTTGGAATCTAGTTTAAAATTTCAACTGTCCACCTGTTATCATCTCTTCTAGCAATATGTCCAGCCCAATTCCACTTAAGTCTTAATTATTTCAATGATGTCACTAACACCTGTTTGTTTTCTTAGTCACGTATTTCATTTTCAATTTCTTTTTGTTATTCCTAACATGCATCTCTCCATACTTTGTTGAATGGTTTGAAGTCTCTATATTATTTTTTTGTTAAGGGTCCAAGTCTCAAATCCATAAGTAAGAACTGGTAAAGTACATTTATTAAAAATCTTCCTTCTCAAATATATATGCATGCTTCCTTTTAATATTATGTTATATCTACCAAAAGCACTCCAATTAAGTTTAATTCTATGATTAATTTCCTTTATTATATTTTCATCTTTAGTAATAATTTGACCAAGGTATTTGTAGTTGTTAACTTCTTCTAACTTATCATTATCAATCTATTTATTTCTATCTTTTCAGAAAATTCATTGAACATTACTTTAGTCTTTTTAACATTTACTTTTAATCCTACTTTCATCTAATAACTCTTGCAACATTTCTTGAAGCTCTAAAGCATTATTTGCAAAAACAACTACATCATCTGCAAAATCTAGATGACTTAAATAATCTCCATTTACTTTTATTCCTTTAGCTTCCCATTTTAATCCACAAAATACTTCTTCAAAACTGCTGTAAAAAGTTTTGGAGATTTGGAGTTACCCTGTTGTACACCCTTCTCAATGTTAATCTTCTTAGTATTGTTATGTAATCTAATTGTTGCTGTTGCATTTTTATAAATATTCTTCAGAATATTGGTCTATATCTTGATGATCTAATGCTTTAATCATAACTGCTCTCAATACTTGGATGTGATCCACTGTACTAAACCCACTTTTAAATCTAGTTCTTTTGTTTGGTTAAAATTCAATGTTTGTTGTAGATAAGTTGTAATTATCATCTTTTTTAAATATTAATATTAATACTGTATTCTCCCAATTATCTGATATATCACTATCATTTAGACATTTGGTATATAACTTTGCTAAAAAAATTTCTATGACTTTACTTGTTTCTTTTAAGATATCAATTATAATTGCATGTCTCACTTTTGCATTTAAAATCCTGGGCAATTCAGTTTTTCTATTCTTTATTGCTATATAATTTTTGATAGAATTCTACAAATTTCATGATGTCATCTCTCTTTTTAGTAATAGTTCCATCTTTTTTCTTATTATAGAAATGTTTCCTATCAATACCAAGATGTTGTTTTACACTCTTGAGACTTGTATTTTCTTCTGTAGCTTTTCTTGCTAGTTTACAATTATACTTTCTTATATCATTATCAATTCTTTTTAGCATCACTTTATAAAATTTCTATTTTTCTTAATGCATCATTTTTATATATTTTCACATTCCTTTTTTTCTTCATAAATTGCCTTGTCTCAGAAGAAATTTTACTGGTCAATTGCTGCTTTTTTGTACTAACTATCTTTGTTGTAGTTTTTAAATAAAGGTGTATCAGTTATCTTCCTATTGAATTTGTTAAAAATTGAATTATGTTCAAAATCTGTTAATATTTCAAAACAATTTGTCAGTTTTAATTTAAATTCATTGAAATGTTTCTGAAGATTATAAATATCAACTGTGAATATTGTTTTTCTTAATAATTTTTTTCTCTCTAGTGTATCTTACATCTTACTAATCAATGATCATGTGAATTTATTAAGAACCTTACAATCTTGAAATACATATTTTCTGTTAGTTAAAATAATTCTGCTGTACCTTCATTTGAATATTTCCAAGTCCATTTGCATTTAACATTTTTCTCAAAAAATAAAATAAAAATCATAATATAGTTTCTCTTTTTCTGCAAACTCTCCAAGTCTATTTTCTCTCTCATTTCTGTCACGATAACCACTACCTACAGCACTTTCATCTTTTAATATTTATTAAAATCTCCCATGACAATTGTAAAATTATGCTTTTTATACACACATAAAAATCATCTACTTCTTCATCATAATGAGAACTTGTTGGTTCATAAATCTGAATTATTTGCATTTAATATCTGCTATTAAATTGAATAACTATTATTGCCATTGTGTCTGATACACTATCAATCTCCACAATGTGTTCTTCCACTTTTTATTTATAATGAATCCTACTCCACTTATACTTCCAATATTTGTTCCTTTGTAATAGAGTGCATGTCCACTTCTTTAATCGTCTCTTGATATTTTCTTCTAACTTCACAAAGTCCAGTAATGTCCCATTTAATATGGGATAGTTCTTCCAATTCTTGCAAACTTTCTCCACTTGAAAGTGGTTGTAAAGGTCATCATTATATAGCTGTCTGAGTCTTTAATCAGGGGATTCTTAGCACTCTCTGCCTTCAGCCATTAACAGCTGTCTTGATTGGTGACTTTACAGCCTCATTGGAATAAGACCATGATGTATTTTTGTCTGTCATGATTGTAAATAGATATATGTTCATAGCTGCTTAGGTCTTTAATCAAGAAATTCTTAGCACCCTCAGCCTTCAGCCATTAACTGTTGCCTCAGCTGGTGACTTTATAGTCTCATGGGAATAAGAGCCATGAATTATTTTTGTCTGTCATGATTGTAAATATATGTTGATATATCTAAGATATAGAAAACTTTTGTCATAAACATAAGCACTCTTGTGCAAAAAGATGCCAATTTTACTTATGTAATTAATATTATTGGTTATATTCAGTAAAAAAAAAATGCATTGAAATGTAAATTGAAATATGATTTACTAACTTTATTTTTATTCAAAATCCTCATAATGCAGGCTGTAGCAGATATTCTAACACATCTACGATTTTAATTAAAAACATAATCTTGACAGAAAAAGTAGAAATTTTATTTAGTAGTAAGTTTCAAATAAGATTTGCTTATCTAATTTTTGTTCAATATCCTAATACAACCTATCTGAAATCCTGCCCTATTCAATGCAAATAGCGCTTTCATGTAAGTAATCTTGGCAAAAAAAAAGTAGATTTTATTCAACACATAATTAAAAATAAACTTTAAATATAAGCAGTAATAAAGTACATTAAAATAAATTTTAAAACAGTGTTCCTTCAATAATCGAGTGATTCATTATGAAATACAGTTCTTTATAAACTTAAATAATCTTTATTACAAAAAAAAAAAATCATTGATATTATTAAAACTACAGTAAAAATAAAGGGGAAAATGTAGATTGTACATTATATTAATATTTAATTTTTATTTAATAAAGCTGCAATTTGATAATAAATAAAATGTCAGACCATTATTACACAAAATGTAATATTGTAGTAAAAAAAAAAATTTTTTTTATTATTCTTTGATATTTTATGTTTATAACATAAAATAAAATAAAAATTGAAAATATAGTTTATATTACCTTAAATTTTTTATTTTTATTTTTTTGTACATTTTTCATTTTAAAATAGCTATTTTAAAATTTTTTTTAATTATTGGGTTTTTAAAAAAAAGTCTACCATAAAGTATATACTATCTTTAAATACAGATAAATATTGTTGTTTTATAATATATTTAATAAAATATTTATTTATTTGTTATTGTTGTTTTTTTTTTCAATTTAAAACTACTTTGTTTTTATTGTACAAATTTAGTGTATGGCATATTTAAAATCAGAAGTAATGAGTTAAAAAATTTAGCCATAGAAAGTCATTATTGTTAATTTTTATATAGGATTGTTAATTTATAAGGAGTTTTATTTATTTATGAATTTAATAATTTTTTTAATAATTTTTAAAGCATTTAAATTTATATAATGACCCTAAGCATACCTCTATACATTTGTGAGTTTGCATTGCTTCATTAATATTAAAACTTTTTTTTCTTTTTTATTTGTGTGTGTTAAATAGAAAGTGAGTATGAAAATAGCTTTTAAAAGAAGGCCCTGAGCTTAATAAAGTTTAGAAAGTTTGTGTGTGTGTCTATTTAAACAAATGTTACAAGTATGGAGAATATTTATAAAAGATAGGTAAAAATTTGTATTATTTATTGCTTCCTTAATGATAAGCTTACAGATTAAAAATGTTTACACATCTCTGAACTATATATATATAACATATTCTCCTGGAGTCATTTTGAATTTTTCTCTAGATATTTACATACTATATTTATTCTCACATTATGGATAATGTTTCAAACATTTAGCTTTACTTAATTTAAAATCTGTTTTATTATGAGGTTATTATTATTAGTCTTTTATATTATTTTTAAATTCAAATGAATTCAGTAAAAATGTATTCCTATTGTTAATAATTAAATTATTTGGATTTTAATTTATTACAATACATTATTAAATTTTTTACTTTGATTTATCTTTTTTTTATTATTTGAAGTTAAATATTACTGTATCGAACAGGCAATCCATATTAGTGTGAAAAATGATTCAAATTCAGCTTAGCTGTTGAAGTAGTTATCTTCTCCCTAAATAGTAATTCTTGCATATGAATGTCCATAAAGAAAGTGGGTTAGTAAGTGGTGTAAGGTCAATATGGCACAGCATGCTTTGTGATTGCTGCATAAAATACTCTACCACAAAATGCTGCACTGTCATCGCTGGACATCACATGACAAAAACTCTCTTCCCCCTCTTCTTTTTTTCTCTTTCACTACTGACCTGTATTTGTGGCTAGTTGAATAAAATTTAGGTCCTGAGTTGCTGTGTTACGTTCCCAGACTTTTCAAAGTATTCAGGGTCAACAAGGCCAAGGAATGAGGAGGAGGGGGAGATTCAGATCCTGACCCCAACTAGGAAGGGAAAAGTAAGATAGAATATTTTGCTTTCAGAAATGTAAACAAGCTTAAATATATCCATTATAAACTGAATGATTTCATCCTTGTGGTAAAAAAAATTAAAAAAATAGGGATAATTGTAACATGTTTAAAAAAAAAAAAGAAGGGGGAAATCTTAAAAAAAATGTGTGTATTTGCAATTCTACATGATTTTTTCAATCTAGGTTTATAATACAAGTAATTTTAATCTCTTTAAATATTTCTAATAAAAAGTTTTGAAAATATAAACACATACATTTGTATAGATTTACTTAATACATTATATATTGTTATCAATTTCTGGATTATATATAAGTAAAATGCAATCTTAAAAGTTATGCACAGTAAATTATAAGAATAGCAAACTCCTTAATTATTCATATTTATAAAATTTAAATATAAATAGTTTTTAAATATATATAGAATTTTTAGTAGTTGAAATTATTGGCTTTCAATTAAATTATTAACATACTTTGGGTTTGCTAATAGTTTGATTGACATTAAATTGTAACTTTTTAGAATATGTTTTTTCCTCAAAAGTAGATATATTCAGGTGTATTTTAGAAATTAATAGTACTATTAAATACCAATATTGTAAATTTGGATTGAAATGATAGCTTGTTTAATTATAAATTTTCAAAACATAATTGGAAGTAAATCATTATATTATGCTTTTAATAATATTTTACTAAACTACTTTTCTTTAAGCCCAATGGATATAAAACATAAATGAGTTATTTAGTAGTTCACAATAAAAGTTATTGTGAAACTAATTTAAATTGTTCATAAAAATAACAATGTCAGCATTACAAAATAAATGATGAATTGGGATCTTTATTTATTGACAAAGCAAATAAAGAGTTTTAATTTATTAATTGTTCAAAAAAGAATTGAAAGTGTTAGTAAAGTTGCTAACATTAAAAATTAGTGTGAGAAGAAAGCATTTGAAATTGATACAAAAACATTTGATAGAAGTAAGTAGTAATGATTAAGGAGCATCAGGTATTTATGGATATCAGTGAATTACATAATAAAGGAATGGTAGAAAATAACATTGAGAAATATCAATTTATTTAAATATTCATAAATAAGGAGAAAGGTTATATATTGTCAATATTACACTTGGGAACTTCATGTGCTTTAATGCCTACTAATGAAGTACTTTCAAATTTAATAAATAGCCCAGAATATTTCTGTAATATCTAAATGCAGGAAAATATTGAGATGAAACAAAGGATTTTTAATTTTTCATTTCAAAATAATTTGTGGCAATTTAAATTAAGTTGAAGCTTAATAATACAGCAGAGAATGTTTCACATAAAATAATAATGTTCATTGTTATTATCAAAGGCAGACAACATGCAGTGAATAATTGTAGCTAACAAATGTCATATTTATGGATATCAAGAACAATATGTTAATGAACAATTTTTATGAAGGAATAGAATGGTTCTACTTGAAACTTCTAGCTATAATTAAATGGAAAAAAATAATGTTTGCAGACTTTAGTAGAATCAAATAAAGAAGACTAAAATGCTTATAAACCAAGGGAAATGTTTTTTTAATCACTAGTGACAAAAGGAATGTCTCCTGAACACAATGTAAGTGGATATGCAATCAATCTACTTCCTGTGCATATATGTATTTAAATTATATAAATGACATGAAAACAACTATACACTAGATGTTACTTATGTAAATATTAATAAAGTCTAGAATGACCTAAAATTAAGCAAACAATTATATTATTATTGCTAATAGTTTTAAAATAAATTATTTATAATTAAATTTTAAAAAATCACAGTGATAACTAGATTATTTTTTCTGATTCTAAATGTCAAACTATTGTTTACAAAAAAAAAAAAAAAATACATTTTTTTTTCTATAAAGGAAACAGTTTATACATGTGTATGTAATTAAAATTAATTTAAATGTTAATTAGAAAGTGTTCTAAAGCCCTGCAAAGTTAAAAGTAGTGCATATTTATTTTGTATTGTATAAATATAAGAAAGAAAAACTACTATTATATTAATAGGATTATTTTGTTTATTAATTAAAAAAAGAAAAAAATTCTTGTCCTCTTGTTTATACATCTGAAGAATCTCTATCAGATAGCTATAAATACCAAAACAGGTGAGTTCAAAAGCTTGCCATATAAAATAGTTCTGTTGTTAGCAAAATTATGCCAAGTCTGCATTCTTATGCTAACCATCAAACTCATCCTGCATTGTTAAAAACCTTAGATCAATCATAATCTTTCATGAACTGTGAATCATATTGCCACTCCAAGTAAACTGAGAGTTATCTAGTAGTTATCTATCCATTTACTCATTTATTATAAACCTATCTATTCATGAAGCTAGCCACTATACATATATACACCACAGAGAAGAATTCAGTAGTATTCAGGCACATAGTATTTGTTAAAGATTTTGATTTAACTTCAGTCATTGTTAAGAAAACTCTACATTAAAATGTCATAAATAAATTCAAATTTATTGTGGAAGTTTTTTTGCTTATTTTGTAATTATTAAAAGAAGGAAAATCCACTTGCTTGTTTGTTTCTGAAAAAATTTAAATGAAAACTGTTATCATTATAATTCATCTAGTGGGGAAAACAACAGATGAATGAATTTATTTGTTGATTTAAATGGGAAATTAGTAGATCAGTGATAACTTAAGATTGCAGAAATTCCAAGAAAGAGCTTCAAACACATCTAAGACAATAAATCATTATTGCTGTCATTCCATTAGAAGTTAGAGCCTGAGGAGAAATTGCTAATCCAAGATTTAAAAAGAAAAAAGAGAAGGTGAAGCAGTAAAGTTTTTTTTTCAAATTTATTTATACATAATTTCACTTTCTGCCTATGGAAGAATCATTGATTAATTTATATTTAAAATGTAACTGGATACATACAAATATATGAATTAAGGTTAAACACTCCTTCATAAGGTATTCACTGATGAATTTATATCTAGATTATATTTGTATGTACAAATCAAAATCCTAAAATGTTATTTTTTATTTTTATTTTTTTGCAAGCATGTGCATACTAAAGAATTAAATATTGGAAGAATAATTTAAGCCCTTGATCTGAAAGGCAAATTAACTAATAATTAATTGATATGTATAATTAGTATAATCCTCTTTAGCATCTATATATGTAAATCAAAAGCTACATTTTTAATTATTTAATATTTATGTTATTTGTAACTTGATGAAATGACTTGTTTTATATTAATATATTTATTTGTATACCTGTTATTACTGTTAATTAATAAAATTATTAATTATCTTTTAATATTATAAGAAATGTATTCAAATATTAGATTAAGTATTTGCCTGTTTTGTCTATTTTATATTCTTTTATCCATGTATTAGCAGATTAACTTATTCTAAATGAAGATAAGCCACAGACATTGAAACATTGTATGTGTAAAATTCTGAATTGACTATATTGATGTCTCAAGTCCATACATGTTTAAAACTTATTTTATTACTATTTTATTTATATCCAGTATATATATATATATGGTATCAGCATAGGGTGTGAACATGATTGTTATCATTTATGATTTCAATTTAACATTTTATTTGGTTGGTCTTAATTCTTATTTATTTTGTTTAAATGATTGTCCAACTGATCATCCTCACTATAGTAACTGATATGCCAATGTGCAATTTATTTATTCATTACAAATAATATGCTATAGTGAAACATATTATTTCCATACACTATAGATAGGAGAGAGGTGATAAATTAACAAATAAACCATACATATGTGCATCAGTATCTATACTAAATGTGATTTTACTAAAAGCTAGGTAGTTCATAAATGTAAATCATATGAAAGGAACCTTTGCTTATCTATACTAAGAATCTGTTGTCTACACAAAAATAATCAATCTGTTGTCAAGCAAACTTTTACTTGCACCGCTTGTCTTGATAACAGATTGAAAATTTTTGATCCATCTGGTACTCTGTCTATTACTTATAAATATTACCTTGGCAACAAATTGAAGATTTTTGGTGCTGATAAATATGGACTGCTTTCATGTGATTTACATACATATACATAAACATATAATCATATATATTCAATTCATTCATTTTTTCATTTTGTTGTACCAGTGATAATGATAAAAATATCATGATTCCTGAAGTAATTTTAGAATGGAAAGAAAAGACAGAAAACGTAGGAGATAATATCTTATATATAAAAAAGAGAATTTGAAGGGATGCAGGTTTTAGGATTTTTTCAAGATTATATTCAATTTTTTTAATATTCTAAATATTAAAGAAGGAAATGTTTTCTGCCCTTATACATTTTTGTATCAGCAGATTATTAAAAAATTTTGTCTTGGAGACCAATAATGGAATTGACTAATAGCATCTAGTAATATGAAAGTTTAGAATATCATTAAATCATTACTTGACCAACTATCATCACATTACTATTACTTACATCTTTTTATTTATTAACACAATCATTATTTTACTACATTTATGCAATCTAGTGTAAACTTAAATAATTAATGGATGTTGATGGTAGTGCTTAAGAAATCCTTATCCAGTCCTGCCCTGTGCAAATATAGCCAAACTAGTTTCTAATTCGTAGCTTTTACCACCATTGAATAGCTCACTTTGCCCTTTGGATGTAATGCACCTTTCCTCTAATAGATACTTTTTTACCATTTTATTATATTATCAATCCACAAGAACCAAATCAAAAAAACATTAATTTTTTAATGGTATACTTCAATTTCTGGTCTAAGGACACCGTAGTATAGAGAAACTGAATTGGGTTTAGATCTATATAACTATGTAAGTGAATAGACTGAAAAAATTAATAATTTTTGGGCTGGTAGCTTTATAGTGTAATAATAATAAAAAAAAAGCTTCTAGAGGTAAAGTGCATTATATCCAAAGATCTAGCTGTACTATTCAAAACAATCCAAAAAGTGTCTTCCTGATGAAAGCCATAAGCTAGAAATTAGTCTGGGGATGTTTGGATAGGACAACACTTATCTAGCATCTATTGATTGTAAAGCTTATACTAAATAACATAGAAGTGATGAAAATAGAACATTAAGCTGAGATCAGTCCAATCCTTATAAAGCAATCTGAATACTGATAGCATATTGTTTCCATATATATTTAAAATATTGAACAGGATAAATGAAGACCAAAAAGAATTAGACATTAACAAAAATTTATTTTATTCTTGCTAAGCCTTATTCTCTAAATTTGTCATGAATTAATAACAATGATATCTAAGGAATACTGTCTTTTCTGGTAGAAATTATAATACATTTCTGGTAGAAATTACAATACAATTCCATTGTATTTCATTGGACTTTGTATTGATGATAGCAAATAACATAGATGCTTATTCTAAAATTGAATTGCAAAAAGATATTTATTTTAATATCAGTCTGGTACATCTACTGACATTGAATATACTCTGATATAATGATTAACTTCATATATAAATATGTTTTTTTTTTAAAAAGTTGAGACACAGATTATTAAAAAGGTTGATGTTTTTGCATATGGTCAATGATGTTATCATTAAGAGGGAATTACATTCTCTGTACATATGGAGGAAATAATTTTTAGTTTTGTAAGATACATTGATCTTCTTTTCATTTTAATAAATCACTGTTTTAGGTATTGAATAATGTTCCACACAATTTTTTTTTAAAAAAGCAATTGAATTATTGTTAATAAAAGTAGGTTGTCATTATAAGATTTCCAAATAATTAATAACAGAACAAAAGCACAAATTATGAATGAAATTGTTCATAGACTCTGTTGCAAACTTTACTAGGTAAAATATCGTAAAAATTTTTTTAAATATTATATATGGAAAAGAATCATCTAGTAATTTATTGATTAATCTTGTGAAATTCACTAAGGAGAACATGTTTATAGAGATGTCAAAATAATAATTATAAAATAAGAATAGAGTGTGTAATCTTCATATTGAATGGATCTGATATTATTGATTCATGAATGCTGTATACAGCAGGAGTGGATATCTATGATGCCAATGAGCTGCATACCGGTATTTCATATATTGTAAAGAGCTACACCATATTTAAGTACACAAAAATAAAAGCATATAGTCAAATTTTATTTAACTTAATTAATGTGATGACATATTCTATACAAGTTTTAAGTGTTGTCTAAAGTATATAAGAAAATATAATTAAGAGAAAGAAATAAAATACAAAAATAATTTCAAAATTTTAATAATAAAAATTAAATATAATAATAAAAATTCATTAATAAAAAGTATGACATTTTCAAATCTTTGAAATTTGGCATTTAATTCTTCGCAGCAATTCTGTGAGATGCTAAATAGTCAACTGAACAATATTTTGACTTCACAAACTTCATTGTAGTACAATGATTCATAGCAATATGTTGTATCAAAAATTGAAATTATATGGCAAGCAGTTTTCTTCTAATGTGATATTTGATTCTGACACAAGTTTCTGAAATTTAATTAAGAGATCTAAATTTGTGATGCTTTTGCAATGCCTAATCCTCTTTCATCTCTAATAATTCCAATTCTCCAGCCGCTTTTTCAACAAGTATTATTTTAGAAATTAGAAATCCATCTTCAATAATAACCAAATAAATGAGTTCACAAAATATGCAAGTGTCAGTTTAAAAGTTTTCAAATCTTTAAACCTACATTTGAAATTTGCTTGCAATCCTTCCAATTTTTCATTATATTCATCTAATTTTTCTTCTTTAATATTTATTATATTTGCTTTTACTTGTGGAAAATTATTAAAAATTCTGATCTTAATATCGTGCTCAAAAAGCTGAAATTTAGCTTCAAAACTAAATACACTTTGTGACTAATTACTAATCATTTTTCTCTTTCTGTGTAAAGCCGAATTAAGTGCTTGCAAATCATAATATCTGTAAGAAATGTTAAGCCAAAATGCTAAGTTTTATTTTCTAAATCTGGATTTTTTAAAAAAAAATATTATGATAGACTTTAGGAGTTCCACAAAATGGCTCAAAGCATTGTAAGTTAACAGTCATTTTATAACAGACCATAAGGAGAGATCACTGGACAATTAATCTGTTTCATCATTTAGCTCTTCTAAAAAGTTCTTAAATTGATGGTGTTTTGACATTTGTTATTATAAATATCCAAATAGCCCTTGGAAGAAAAAAGATTTCCCACACCTGTTTTGTAGTAATAAAATAATCACACAAATAATAGATTTTATTCAATGCTTATAATCTGAGGGTAAGTAAAATCATACAAAAAATCAGACAAAATATTTGAAAAATTCTGTGTAAAAAAGATATAAATCATTACCATGCATACATACTATACAATTTAACCAATTTGCCTTATAACTATTCTTCATGATGTTCTGAGGATACAATCATTTATAAACTCCCCTTCAGAAAATGTTTCTAAGTTTTTGCCTTTTTTTTTAAAAAAAAAAATGTAATTTGCATTCACAGAATTTTCTCACTTGTTTGGCCTTTTGTGAGATGTGCAAGCTCCTTTTCAAGTTTTCTATTATAATATTTCTTTCTTTCTCAAAAATTTTATTGTAATCAGAATGTTTAATAAATAGCATTCTTTATTAAGTATAATTCTTTGCAGACTTATCAGGCATATTGATTGACTCTTTTCATATAAAAAATATATATTGATCCATTTCTATTGAAATAAGCAATTTTCTGCATCAGTTTTTATTTGGTGTAGCCATCATAATAATAAAAAAATAAGTAATAATAATAAAGCAAGAGCATTTTATTTTTGTAAATATATAGTTACTATGTAAAAATCATTATTAAAGCAAATAAAATGTCCTCAGCTTAATAGATTAAATTTGTAGCCAGATAGATTACACTAGATAATTTTTAGAATATTGCACTTCTGATAGAATAAACTAGATCTATTAAAAAAAATTGGATGTAATTGAGAAAATAAATATTTTAGTTCACTTAGCTCTTAATTTTAAATAGACGTTTTTTATACAGGGTCATTTTATAAAAGCTTTCGAGAACTGGAATCCCTGCTATAATATAATGGAAGATATAAATTACCTATGTTAATTCTAAAGAAACAAAATGTAAAAGGGCACTTTAAATATATAGAGAAAATACTCAGACTTACATCATTCTAAAATCCAGAAAAAAAATTTTTTTTTTTAAAACAATAAGAATTGTTCATAAAATCAATAATTGATTTCAGTAATCATAACTTTTTTGAAAATATACCATTTATGAACTAAAACAAATTTCAAGATTTGTAACTTTTAAGACTTAATTGTGAGAAGTACTGAAAATGCTCAATTAATGTTGCTTGTATATGTATGAGTTGCTTTAACTTTGCATTGTAATGAATCAAATGATATTACTCTTAGGTTAAGGTTACTTAATGATAATTGATGTCTAGAAATGTTGTTGTGTTTTTTTTGTTTTTTTAAATTAAATAATGAATTTAAAAATTTTCTTTATGCAAGAGGTAATTTTTATACACAGTTATGGTGACAAAAATGGTTACTTGTCTAAGAAAATTTTACTTCAGAACTTACTATTTTAAATCTAGAATTACAAAATAGTAATAAGAATACAATAGGCATAGGCATTTGATAAGTTAAATAAAAACTATTCAACAGTATTTATAACTATAAAATAAAATGTAAATAATGCAAATTCAGATATTTTTCAGGTACAGGTATATCCTGTTACTTTGAAAACTTTGGATCAAATCCTTTCAACAGGATATAAAATTTCTGAATAGCGAGCTATACTTTTAAGTAAATACTGGTAATTATAAAGATATCGCCATACTTCAAATGTAATTTTTTAGTAAATATTTATTTTAAAAAAATTAATGCAATAAAAATATTTTTAATTCATTATTTGCATAAACTTAATAATGAAGAAAATTTCCAATTCTAAGAAAAAATTTGATACAGTAATAAATATGAAGCCTTGGTAAAATAAAAAAAAATAATGCAATAAAAAATAATTTTAATTCACTATTTATATAAACTTAATAATGAAGAATTCCAATTCTAAGAAAAAAATTGATACAGTAATAAATATGAAGCCTTGGTAAAATAATTGGTAAAAATGCTTAAAAAGATTTCCTATAATATACTTGTGTAATTTATTACTAAATATTACTTCAAAAAATTAATTTAATAAAAAAAAAATATCTACTTGTCTTTATTTGTTTATGACAAATTTTGCATTTTTGAGTGAAATTTATGTGATAATAAAGATATAATAAAGATATGAACTGTGAAAAAGTAATCAGTACAAATGATTAAAAAATAGCTACATAACATGTTATTTCATTTATTATTGCTGCTTTAAAAAATTAACTGACTGAAAAAAACTTTTTGTATGAAGCAGAAAATTCAAACAAAAGTTGGTACTTGCAAGTTTTCAAGTAAATATTGAAATGTTTTGCCCATCTGACTAGGTCTATGTTACACATAAAATGCATGAGTTGATCAAGTTATGGAAAAAGAATAATGTTTCACTCCTTATTTCTAAAAACATAAGTATATTTCCTGATCTACTCTACCTAGTAGTTGTTACGATTTACGCTATCGACAGAATCAGCTTTTATTTTTTTTATAAGGGCGCCAGGATTCATATAAGAATCAGCTGAAACCCATCGCATCACATCTCCAAAATTAAAAAGAAAAATGCTTTTAAAAGAATCGGTATCATATTTTACCATAACTAGAGTTATATTCTAGATATTATTATTATTCCTGGAGCTTAATCAACACATATTGGCAAAGGTAAATTATGTTTTCAAATCTTACTAAACTAATATTAATAAATTTAATAATAATCATTAATAAAGTTGGTATTAGAAATAAATATTTTTATTCTAACAAATTAAAATGTTTAAAGATAAATTACTAATTAAATAAAACTGTAGAGAACACATGCACGTTAATCCAGACATGAATCAATTAATAAAAAAAAAACAGTTTCGCAATTACAATTCACTTCCAAATTTCTTCTAGAAAGTTCCTTGAAATGAATGTCTCTTGAATAAGAAAATTAATGTCTCTATCGGGATTATTTTAAGCATATTTTTAAGAATTGTTTGCAAACGTTTAATTTTGTCACAATCAGGAATAGTTAATCTTAACTTATGCTGTAAGTTGGTGTACATTTATGGGATCCTGAGATCATAGGAATTTCCATTGGTCTCTCCTGCTGGCATCTTCAATTATTGGTCCATTCTATAGCTAGAGAAAAAGCACAGTTGTGGTGACCCTTTCATTGTAAAAAGCAGTATTCACAAAGCTCCATTTTCATGCTTGCATGACAGCTCAGTATTAGCAAGTGGCATACTGCCACAGGTTATGCTCGCAGAAACCCCCAACTCTAAGACAGAGAACCAGAAGGTAAAGAAAGACCTAGATCGAAGTTGTGCTCTTCTTTTTATACCTCGATCCAGTTTTTGAAACTTCTGCGCATCCTTTTGTCACTCTCTCTTAAATTTAAGTTATAAGGTCTTTATTTTTTTTAGCATAATTCTGCAATCTTTAATTAGCTAAAATATTTTTCTTTTAGCTTATCTGGATTAGTAATTTGTGTGTCTTTTGTTCTCTCCAATTTTTACTTTTATTTTTAATTAGATAAAAAAAAATATGGACGAAAAATTTAACTTTCATTGTACGTTTTAAAAAAATAAATTATACAAACTAAAAAACAATTTAATTTCGTCTTTTTATTAAGTTCGCTAAATTTACTTTTTCCAAGCTTTTACCAAATGCCAATATATTTGTACCATATATAAATAAACGGTACAATATATTTTTAATAAATCTATTAGGGCCCCCCCAAAAAATGTTTCCAAAAAAATTCCTGCTAGGAAATGTCCATTTAATAATTACATTTTATATTTTATTATTGTAATTTTTTTTTTAAAAAATCAATATGGAAATATTAATTACAATATTTACAGTTTATTTACCTTTGGGGAGGGGGGGATTAACTTAATAACAGAAAAATGAAAAAAAAATATAAATGTAATATTTATCTTTTATTCATGTCAATGGCATGCAATCATATTGTGATCATTAATGCAGACTTTTTTGGAGGGCAGGATCTTGTATCTTTGGAAATAGTCCACTGCTTCACATTTCTGTGACTGGAAGGTTCCAAATTTTTATCATTATAATATTTTTTACCAAAAAAACTGCTGACAAAAAGAAACATGCTGAATTGAATCCAAGTACAACAATGTTAAGAGCATCTCATTGCTTCCCATATTATAATATAAGTAAAAAAAAAAATGAAATAAAGCTTCTTAATTAAATTTATTCATTTTGTAAAATTTAACAATTGATTTATTAATTTTGTTTTAATTTAACAAGTAACATATCTGGCCCTTGAAACTATATGTCTATCAAAAATATGAGGTGCCATTCTGGTTTACTTGAAAACTCAGAAGTACCCAAAAGTTTAATCTTCTTTGAATGCTGCTTCAGAAATTGAGGTTTAACATAAAAGTGAATACTATACTGGCATTTTGACAATAAACATTTAGCAAAGAATAACAATTTTTTCTTCTGAATATTATATGCAATTCTGAATTTCACACTTCAAAAATTAACTTCTTCATAAAAATATACTACTTGTTTCATTTTTTTACTCTAGTTAGTGCAAATAGTCTAGAAAGTAGTTGAAGTATTTTTGGGGTTTCTATTTCTACTGTAAGTAAATTTTTTAGCATAGAATTCCAAAATTTTTGCTTCTGGATTAACTTGTCACAGTTTAAAGATAAATTCAATTTCGTTATAAAGTTATTATTTTCATCATTTTCAACCATTATCGATCCACTTCAGGATGAAAAAATATTATATTCATAAAGTTATATTACAATATTAAATTCTGTTCACTTGCTTTTTCTTTTACTTTAACTGATGTCATGGCATAAAAAGTTGGCAGTACATTTTTAGTGCTTACATTTATGCTGCAAATAAATTTTCAATGTATAATTTCAGTATTTTTTTTTGCTTATAAATATCATATGTCATTGTGGGTTTTATATTATTTAAAAATAAGTTTAGTTTGTTTATAAATTGTATTATGAATATTAGATTCTAATTATGTTTTTTTTTTTTTTAGTTTTCTTATTAAAAGCTATAGCCATATTTTTAGTGCCTGCTTTTTTTGTTGTTGAAAATAAACTTTTAACACAGAATTGCAAATTTTTTTATTTTGCATATATAGAGTTGTAATTTAATATGTATTACATGTATTTCACGCAGCATACAGATAACTGCATTTTGACCTGCTTTTTTAACAGTCAAAATTTTCATTAATGTATATTCTATGAGGATTGCAGTTTTCATGTATGTTTTTTGCAAGTACTTGATAAATAAAAATATTCAAATTTATGCAGCTCAGAATAATGATAGTCTATCTACATGCTACTTTTTTCTGCTTAAAAAGCAATTTGTTGAAGAAATTGAGATAGTTGAAATTTGAATGAAACAGAATTCACAGGTTTTTTTTTTGTTTTGTTGTTGTTGTCATCAATAATCTATTTCAAAATTATTTAATTAGCATAAATATTTTAAATCAAATTAAATCTGATATTGAAGTAAAAATTGCAATTCGAAGTAATTTATATTTGAAATCTTTATAAAGGTGTTGAAAGCATGCAAATGAAAAGTAGCTCAAAAATTATATTTTGCTTTTGGTTGGCATATCTGAATTTACATATTCCAATATTAATATTAAATTAAAACTGAGAAATATAATAGCTAATGAATACTTGGATTAATATTTCTAGTTGTTTGCCTGTTAATATGCAGACACACTACGTTAAATTTCACATTAATTGTTAAAAAGTATAATTATTGGTGAATCTTAATAAATGTAATATCATTAGTATTTATTATGTAGGTTTAATGAATTATAAATATGACATAATTCATCAAATCTTTTTTTTTTTTAGTTATAGGATTTATACAATTGCTTTGTTTATTTGTTTTTTAAAAAAAGAAAAAGATGCCAATAGACATAACACATCAAATTTTCTTATTGAATTTGTCTTTTCTATATTTTCTATTACAGAAGGGATGACCAACCTATGGAGCATATGCCAACCACAGAACATCATTGAATGAAATGTGGTGCATCAGTCTTATGATTATAAAAATAAAAGACCAAAACTTGACTACTGTAATCAGAAAACAATTTTTATTAGTAATTTGAAGAAAAAAGATTATAACAAAAATTCAAATTCAAAATCACATTTTTAAAAAAAAGATTTTTGTTCTGAATTAATTCTTTAAGTAGATGTTTAACACTTTATCTAATTTTAAAATGTCTAAACCAAAATGAATTCCAAATGATTATTAACTTTCATTTTGTAATTGACAGTTTTATATTGATGACTTGTGCTTTGTTTATTTTTTTGTAATCTTTGCAGGTTGTTTTTTGTGAAAATTGTTTTATCCATAAAACAAAATAAGACTTTTTATCTAATTTTATAATGCTTTGCTGTTTTCATTACTAAACTTAACTCAAACATTAAAAATCTTATAAAAAAATAAAACAATTCAGAAATTTCATTAAGGTAACCAATGTCCAATCTGTAATTTTTATCTGTAGTACATTATTTTATTTTAAAAAAACAACTGTATATTATTTATCTAAGATTAATATATAAATATTCTATAGTGCATCTAAATTCATGTAAAAAACTGGCACATGCACTATAGCACATCTATCAACCCTGTACTAAACATAATATGATTTTTTATTTTTTTTTTACATATTGTAAGGTTTTGTTGAAACAGATGAAAGTTATAAGCAATTGTTTTTTTCTCTTACTTTAGAACTGTCATATTAAGTCAGGTGTGGGGAGCCTTTTTTCTGCCATGGGCCATTTGGATATTTATAATCTCATTTGTGGGCCACACAAAATTATTGATTTATAAATTAGCCTACTATATTTAATCAAAAATTTAATTAATTTACCTCCAATTATTAAGGGCGGGCAACCTTTTCAACTGACATTT
The DNA here is from genome assembly GCA_028023455.1 of Epiperipatus broadwayi. Lineage (NCBI taxonomy): Eukaryota > Metazoa > Onychophora > Udeonychophora > Euonychophora > Peripatidae > Epiperipatus > Epiperipatus broadwayi. The sequence goes on from JAQFVV010006206.1 coordinate 5,167,169, forward strand.
CAACTTTCCCCTTTTAAACAATGATCATAATTTTTTTGTGAATTACAAATAAAATAACATTATTATTATTAATGACTATTCCATATTTAATGACAATTTTTCCAACTCACTTTGAAACTATCTTTATGACATATATTCTCAAATTTCTTTTTATGTTCTGACAGATTAATTCTATAGCAGCAAGGATGCAATCTTTTATAAACTTCCTTTTAGAAAATGGTTTCGAATTTTTTTACTTTTTTTTTTAATAACTTACTCTCACAGAATGCTTTGGTCCATTTTTTTTCCAAATACCCATTTTTCTGTGTTAATTTTAGTCCATGTAATCATCCTAATAAAAAAAATGAAATGCAAAATAATAATAAAATGAACTAAAATTTGAGTTTAATTTTCGCTAGTTATACATTCATCTACATCACTTCAAAAACAAACAAAATGCTTTTAGCATTGTAGATTAATTCTGAAGTCAGATAAACCACACAATATAAATAATTTGTTGGAATATTGCACCTCTGAGAGAATGAACCACTATTATAATGGTTGGAGAGAGAAAAAGATATAGTTGTGAAAATAAATATTTTTACTTAATTCTTAATTTAATATTTGCACTGCACTACGTGCATGTTGAATAAAGTTTTATACAGGTTCATATCTGGGGCTATATTGAGAGTTTTCGAGGATAGGAAGTTAACCCATCTTTTTGTAAAGTAATCATATTCCATATTACAGTATTAATATGTTACTAGGTTTACGATCTTAAAGAATAAAAATATTTTTATTTTATTTAATTTGACTTGCCAAATTTATTTGTGTGTGGTAGGACTAAACACCACAATAATACAAACATTTAATTATTATTCTCATCTTAAATATCTGAATAACTTAAATTTTGTTCTAAAGATCAATGAATGGTTATATGGCCAATATTGATAGATATATGGACAAACTTTTGGGCAAAATACGCTGTTTTTTGAATTATGTCATTTAAAATTTCTGATTAGAATACTGGTTTTATTAAGAGTTGATGAGTAGGATTTGGCATTTAGAGTGAATAAGTCTAACAAAGCAGCAAAAGAAAAATTTACCTACAAAATCTTATGAAATGATTGTCAAGTATCAGTTATTTGGCATGTCATTCTATTTTTGAGAAAAGAGTTAATTCAATATTATGGTGACTCAGTCATTATTTCTATTGCTTTACACACACATTAACTCTCACTAGTAGTTTGGATGTGGAAAGTTACATTTGCAAACATTTATAGTTATTAATGTGCATGTTGTGTTTTATAACCATCTCATTATGTATTTAAAATATGCCTTACTGTTTTGTAATGATGTGCTATATTTATGCTAGCATAAAATTTGCTCAGTTTATATAATATAATAGATCACCAAATGGTGCCTTTTGATATTGTTTGCAATATCATCATTTTGCAATTGTGAAAACATTAACATTATATGAAAGTTAAGAGTTTAAAATATAATATGAACAAAAATTTTATTAAACAAAAAGTTTTTAATAAAAGTATATTTAAATATGAAAAAAGTAATGTTTTGGCAGAAGTTTTTGAGGAAATGATGATCTCCATGCTGTATAAATGTCTTTCAGTTAATCTTAATATACCATAGAAAGATCATACGAGGGGAAATTTTAGCCTCATACCAATAAAAATATCCTTTTTCAATAAAATAAATACAGTTATAAATGTAAATAATGCTAATATCAAATATTAACTATATCAGTTTGATTCTGATACTTGTACATTCTATTGTTTGCATTTTCTGATCTCAGAATGAAAGAATGCTTGAGCAGAAGTAATGTTACATTAGGAGTTGATTAATGATTTGGAAGATTTATTTTTTCATATTTAAAACATACTATTTGATATTATATCAATCATGATTACTACATAGTATCTAGCTTTTGAGTAAAATGTAACCAAAGGAGACCTGTATTATTTAGGTATTTTCATATACAGCAAATTAAGTAAACTACAAACATTGATAAACATTTATAAATGGTGTGTAATTGTTTATTCAGAACCAGATCTGGACTATGGTTTCAATTATTAAATATAGTATATAATTTTTAGTGATTACTTAAGTGTATTGTTTGCAGATTTGTTTATATGTGTCATATTATGATTTCTTTGATATATTAATGATAGGAAATTGCTGACATACATATATAAGTGATTAGTAATGAATCATATTTTTCCATATATATATATATTTGTAAATATGTATCTAGATATGTGTGTACATTAAATATGTTATATTATGTGGATCATTAAATTTCTGATTTTAAAACTGAAAGTAATGTTAATGTTGGAAAAGTTGATTATTGGAAATTAAATTATTTAATAAAGCTAAAAAGCAAAAAGACCTAATTCAAAGAATGTTGTATGTAGAGGCTCAATCAGGAAGTAGCTTTAATAGTAATGACAATACTGAATGCTTTTATAAGGGCCAAAGGTATACCTAAAAAAAAAATATAACATGCCTATATCAGAGCATTATAATTTGAAAAGTTGGTGAAAATTACACCTGTTCAGACAATTTTTTTTTTTTTTTCTAGATTGTCAATTATATTGAAATATTTATATTTATTAATGCTCCATATCACATGCTTCCATTAAGGCAATAAATATTTAATATTTTATTCTTAATATTTGGTATATAGAGACAATATAATCTGTGCATGACTGGCCAATCATGCTTGCTTTTTTTAATCATATAATTAGCTTTTGTTCCAATTTTTCTGAATCATATTTTAATCTTCACTAAATAAATGACTTCTACAGATCATGTTAATAGCTCTGTAGAACAGTTATAAAGTAGCATTGAGATTAATGACAATAGTGAAAGCGTCTACAAGGCCAAATGAATACTTAAAAAGGACCTTTTTTATCATCAATTTTGACAAAATTTGTTTTTTTCTTTTCTAGATTATGTCAATTGTATTGAAATATTTGTACTTATTAATGCCTCAGGTCACATGCTTTTATTAAGGCAATAAATATTTTTGTTTCTCATTTTTAATATTTGATATGTAGAAACAATATGATCTTTGTATGAGTAGCCAGCTACGAATCATGTTTGCTTTTCCTATCAATAAATTAGCTATTTGTTCAATTTTCTTGGGTAATATTTTAGTCTTCACTAAGTAAATAATTTCTACAAATCATTATGCTAATAATACTTACTAGTTTTTTTAATTTTATTTGTATATTGGATAAATTTATGCAGTATTTTCCGATCATATTTTGGTCATCAGTATAATCAAATAAATTAGAAATAGCATGAACTTTAATTGCCATATTTAAGAATGTTCCATAGCTAATTCTCAAAGTTCTACTACTTTATTATTATTATTATTATTATTATTATTATTATTATTATTATTATTATTATCATTATTATTATTATTATTATTATTATTATTATTATTATTATTATTATTATTATTATTATTATTATTATTATTATTATTATTATTATTATTATTATTATTATTATTATTATTATTATTATTATTATTATTATTATTATTATTATTATGATGATGATGATGATGATGATGATGATGATGATGATGATGATGTTTCAAAGCAAAACTTTATTGAGTCTAAAAAGTTACAGAGTCATATATTGATTTTTTACAAATGAAAAACAAATTACAACTTTCAGTATATAAGTCTTTATCTTTTCTGCATACTTTTTTTCCTTCTTGTTTTTAAATTTGGTCTTCTATTTAGTTCAGTTTATGCTTGCATTTTTTTTTTTAAAGTTGGAAAAAATGCTGATGTTGAAAATGTCATCATCTATCTTATTGGTCTTTATATTTCATAGACTGGATCTCTGTTTCAAGTGTGACCATGTGGCTGCAAATATATCTGGTTGAGCTAGGATGCTGTCTCTTTTTCTTAACAGTTCTAGTTTTATTGAAAATGTTGCTGGGTGGTGTCGAGGGTTATTGGCAAGTGCAAAAGTGCATCTGGTGCACCAGTAGGCATAAAGGCTGTATGTTGCTGCACGAATAGCAGGGTTGTTGCCTTTTTTTAAATGTATTTATTATTTCATCAATTGAAATGATAGCCTTTCTGTATGTGGTAAACATTGTGCGACGTATTGTTTCTAGGGCACTGCAGGAATGAAGAAAATGATCTTGTGTCTCTTCTTCTCTATGACATGGCCCGCACATGGGGTCTATATTGGTATAGAATCTACGAAATCTAAGTAAATGGGTTGTGGGTAGAGCATTGAGATTAAGCTTAAGTAGAAAATCGAATAATTTTGGTTCTAACGACCATTTTCTGAATTGTTGCAGTAGTTGCCTGTTGTCTATTCCAAGAACTGATGGATGTAGATTGGGTGTCTGGTTTGGATGTAGTATATTGTAAATGTCCCAGTATGTATACTTGTTGTCATTATTGAGTGATATTTTGTTGTATATTGGCTTGAGTTCTTCAATCAGTGTGGATAGATATCCATATGAAGGGGGTGGTCTGTCTGTGGGTATTATACTGATTACACACTCCAGGTCTGGAAATCTTTTTATGGTTGCTGTTATTAGATTTACTGATTTCTGTGTGTAAAAAACATTGATTGTATGGAGTCCAAGTCCATTGCTATGTGGTGGTCTGCTCAGATTTTTTAAAGAGATTGCCACTGTCTTTCTCTTCCATATTAGTTTGTTACAGATTGACGAGATTTTAGATATGAATGTTTTTGCAAATTTGATTATAGGTGTATAGTATGTAATTTTTGTAGTTATAAGTTGATTAAATAGTGCTACCTTTGCATATATTGACAGGTATGACTTTTCAAGTGAGGCTGTGATTTTTTCAGCATCTATTTTTAATTTATTTTGAATTTTTTGCCTCATTCCATTGGTTCCAAGGTAGAATGGGAAACCAAGGAAAGCAGATGGTTTACCATTAAACATCTCTGTACAGTGCTTGCCTGTGTATATTGAGCATGCTGCAGTTTTATTTGTGTTAATTTTTAAATTAAAATTTGAGGTATAATTCTTGATTATCTCTTGTAATATGGGGAGGTTCTTTTTAGAGGGAAGGAAAACGGTTACATCGTCCATATAGGCTATGCATGATATATTTAAAGCAGTGTTTGGAATTTGAATGCCTTTTATTTTTTTCTGTATCTCTATTAATAGAGGATTTATATATATTGTAAAGAGCAAGGCACTTAGGGGGGATCCTTGTGGGATGGATTGACTCGGTCTGAAGGCTGGTGATTTTTTTCCATTCAATGTGATGTGAATTTCACGGCTGAGTAGCAGATTGGCTATTATATATAGTAGGGATGGAGGTGTTGTTGTTTTTTTCAGCACGTCTAATAATTTGGCTATAGGCACTGAGTCAAAAGCTGCCTCAATGTCTAGTTGAACTATAATTGGTGCATATTTCTTTCTTTTTTTTACTACTTCAATAATTGTTTTGTACATTAAGGCACCCTGGCCAATGGATGATCATTTTTTGGCATATTGTGCTGATGATAACACAGGGAGTAAGTGTTGTTCTATTTTTTCCTTTATCACTCTTTCAAGAATTTTTATTCCTAAAGGTCCCATTGAAATTGGTCGTAGATTAGATAAAGATGATATTGCTGTTGGTTTTTTGTTAAATGGAACCATTGCAATTGGGTATAGACTTTGTATGTTGTAAATTTTTTGGGATATGTAATTGGCTAGATCGCACAGGTATTTTGCTGTGAAGTGACTAAGATGTTTGAACACAAATTTGGGAATTCCTTGTGGTCCTGGGTGACAGGTGTTTGTTATTGTTGCAAGTTGAAATACAATGTCAGTTGTTGTTATTGGTGTATCTGTTTCAGGGTCTCCAAATATGTCTTCATTTGGTATGTACACTCTCTGTTTTTGCAGTTTTTTTTAAGTGTTGATATATTGGGTTTATCATGTTATGTCCAGCTGTTATAGAGCCATCTATTTCAAGTGCCATAGGCACTCTGACTGTGGATGGGTATCCCAATGCCCACCGTATGTATGCTCTGGTCCAAGTATGTTGTTGTGTAAGGCATATTTTTTTCTTTTTTATTGCTACATATTGCTTTAGTGTATTGCATGTATTGTTGTACATTTCTGTAAGTTTTTTAATTTGTGTTTGATTATCTGTAGTTGGTCTGGAAATGGTTATTCTTTTATGTAGTTCATCTGCCAATGCTAATAATCTGGTGGGGGGTGTTGAGTTGCAGGTAATATGATTGATGTTGAAAGAAAGTATATAGGTTCATGCAATATACTTTTGTACTGGATCGAGTGACATGTTTTGAAGTTTTTGGAGCATTATATATGTTTCTGAATATAAGAATTCAGTTGTTTGTGCTGGAAGAAGTATTCGCATAGTCTTTTGGAGGGCTATTGTTGTATTTTGTATTTTTGTTAGGTCGAGGGTGATGAACTGAGCAGCATGATCTGAGATTATAGATGGACAGAGTTCAAGATTAAAATAATGATGTAACATTGGTGAGTAGAAACACAAATCAATAAGTGACTTATATCTATTGTTATTAAAAGATATTGAGTTTGATGGGAGAAAACCCTCAGCACTCATAAGTGGGATTGTTATTTGATGGATCCATTTGGTGACAAAAGTTTGGTAGGTCATGTTGAAATCTCCCAGGAGTATTATGGGATTTGGTGTTGCTGTAAGCATTGAATTTATTGTTGCTATTATTCTGGAGATGATGACAGGGCCTGGTGGTATATATACAAATACTAGGTTAAGTGTGATATTTTTATGATGGAGTGTTAATATGATAAGATTAGAGTCAATATATATAATTTTAAAAGAATCGAAAGGGCAGTTGTGGGAAATAATTATGCCTTTGCCACCTGATGGTGATGATGATTGCCTTGAACAGGCACAAAAACCTTGGCTGACTAAATATTTTGATGGATCAATTTGAGAGCTGCTGTATATTTTTGTTTCCAAAAGCCCCAGTATGTGTGGTTGTGTTGTATGTAACCATTTTTTGAGATCAAAAAGTTTTTTGGTGGCATTTAAGCCTCTAATGTTGAGAGATCCAATTTTTATCTTCATGTTTTAAATAATTTTTTAACAGGGTATTGATTTTTATTTTATTTTTAATACTAAATGTTTGTTTATATTGCAGTAGATGGATGCTGATACATATTTAAGACATTGTTGGGTTTATTATCAGTTTTTCTTTCATTTAATATTGCTTCAGACTCTATACAGGCAATTTGCGATGAAACCGAAGAGGTGTCCATTTGTTGTTGGCTTACATCCATTTCTATTTCATCATTTTCTAAATTGTATATGTCTGATGAGTTGTGCTTTTGGTCTGTTTTTTTTTGCCTTTTTGGATTCATGGTTTTTTGGTGGTCGACCTGGCTTTCTTTTTCCCTCTGGTGTATTCTCTTGAATAGGTGGAAGAGGGGCTTCTATTGCATCCATTATGTTTGATGCAGTTTTGTTTATAATTGTAGTTTTTTTTATTATTGGTATCTTTATATTATCTGGATTTATATTTTCATTATATAACTGTGTGTGTTTACTTTCTGTTTGTTGATTTTTACTTGGTACACATTTTGTTTTATTGAGATGCTGATCCTGTGATGTAATTGCTGTATTTTGTGTTGTGGTTTCTTGAGAATTATTTTCGTTTGAATCTTGGATTTCTGTGTTAGTTTTTGTGTTATTATTTTTTTGGTTGGTCTTTGGGATAGGCAATTCTGATCCATTATTATTTTTGTTTGTGGGTGTTTGAACCTGTTTTTTTCCGGTTTCTATTATTTGGGTTGCCAATGGATGTAGTGTTATTATAAATTTTATTTTCATCACTGGGTTGTTCTGGGGAGAGGATTTTAGTTTGTTCACAGTGATTGCTTTTTGTGTTATCGCACTGAGTTGCTAGGTGTCCTCTCTGTGCACAGCCAAAACAAAGTGGCTTTAGACCTCTTATGTGAAGAGAGAGTGTCGCTTCTTGATCTGTAATCTGTGTTGGAATCGTTGAGGCATCTACGTTTTTATGTAGTTTTATTTTAAATTCAAAACGATTACTACATATCGGTATAGGTGTGTCTTTTAAATATATAGGCTGTAGGGCAATTACTTTTCCAAACGGGTTTATCATTTTTTGAAAATCTTGTACGTTGTATTTAAGATAAGTATTTTTAAGCACTCCAGTAATTATATTTTTCCGGTTTTCATCTATAATTACGAGTGCGTAATTATCAAGTGCTAAAATAGTGGATTGAAAACGTTCTTTTTGCTGCTGAGTATAAAAATCAATGGTTATATATCGAGAATTTGGATGGTCGGCGATACAAGAGATTGTTTCCCATAGTGCATTTTGCGTGATTGCTTCATATAATAAGGCTTTTGGGAAACGATATAATGAACATTGATTATAGGTTACTGCGAGTACTAACGAAGTTGGTGAAAAAAACCTGCGAAATGTTTCAAATAACGTACGAGGCACCATATTACTGAAACGGTCCGTCACATTTTCAAGCATTTCTTTTGTCCAGATTGCGGCTGGGGGTTGATTTTCCTCTCGAGTGTTTAGATCAAGATTTTTTATATCATTTGTGTTTGTTCTACGGAAGCGCGGTATTTGAGTTGGTGCTGTAGTATTGCTATTACTTTTAAGTACTTTTGCATACGAAATAGGCGATGTTGAAACTAACGATGTTAATTTCGTAATGGTGCTTAATTCGCTCACACTTGACTGGGCAGTAGCCATGATTTATTCTGACTCAAGTCAGTATTTTTTTATTTTTAAAAAAAAGATATTAAAACACACCGATATTTTTCAAAAAACACTATTAATCTATTATATAATTCGATTTTTCCTGTATTATGTTTGTTTTGCGAATAACAAGTTGGAACAAAAGTAAAAAATAAATACTTACATCGGAGAACTTAAGGATTGCTTCTTACCTCAGCAGAGATTTGCTGCGGTCTTGTTTTTTTTATTATTATTATTATTATTATTATTATTATTATTATTTGGCTTTCAGAAATGTTTACTAATGTTTCTTAATTATTTGCAACTTCTGATTTCTAATGTTATTTTGTTCCATTGAGTTTACTTTATGTATTCATGTTTCTTTATTATAAGAAATATGACAAGTAAATTTTAGATTGACATTAATCTTTTTAAATTATAATTGGAAAAAATAAAATCTTATCCAAGTTAATCTGTTATAGATTTTCTCATAAAAGGAGAAAATGCATATAACCTCTCTTTTGTTGTTGACAAAATTATTATTGCATAACAAGATCTATTTTGCATGACCAGTGTTTTTTTTAACAAAATTTCATATTGAAATTAAAATTAACTTTTATAATGATTAAATATCTAATCATTGGAGTCTGAAAGTTGAAGATATAAAATTTTGTCATGACTGAAGTAAAGTTTGATTTCATTCACTTATTTGGGATAATTCAGTAATGACGAAATTAATATTAATAAAAAATATTGCTTAATCGATTGTTTTAAATTAAGAATATCTTGATTGATATAAAGTAGCATTTATGAATTTATTATGGTGAGCATAACTATTCATGGATGTTAAATAAAACTTAAACATACATACTGTTTTTAGTGGAAATAGATATTTAGAATTATCCACAGTATTTCAATTATTTATTATCAACAATATTGTGGAAGAATTCGAAAATAAAATCTTAAAATGGTATAAACATATATATATATAGTGTAGAAGCATTAGAAGCCAAAAGCAGTAATAGACAAGTGATCGAAGTTGGAGTAAAAGGAATTAGCAATATATTCAGAAATATTTTAAGTCTTTTGATGGACAGGAAATTGTGTAAACTGAGAAGTACTGCACACATGTATATGCACAGAGATGCTTTTTCATTTTTGCATGCTCAAAAATAAAAATGTGAGCTATTTTTAATTTATGTGGGAAGGGGGGATGGGTGTCTTAGAGAAAATAGAAATAGGAATGATTTACTTGGATTTATGAATAAAATTATTATAAATTAGATTGTTAAATTACTTTATAAATTAAAAAATGGTATTTGGAGATTAAATAGTTTTATAAATGAATGATTTATTTATTCTAATGTGCACAAAATAAAATCATGAGCTAAAAAAAATTAATTGTGAAAGTAGATATGGGCGAATTGGCTAACTCTACACTAATCTTTTCCTATCAAGAAATAAAATAAATAAATTACATATTTTGTAATAAATGAATAAGTATTTAAGATAAATCAATAATGTTTATCCATGAGATAAATAGTTTATTAGTTTATTGAATCAAACATGTATTAGTTTGAAATAACACTAATTTATTAACAGTAATTATTATATTATAAAGTATTATTAAAATAGGCAAAACTCTCCATACAGTAGTTTGGATTGAAAATATTGTTTTCAATTTTATTCTCATAGCTTTGTAGTTAAGTAGATATAAAAGATGGCTGCTGGAAGGTTGCATTAGATCCTAAAATCTAGGTGCAGTGCTCTCAGATCCAAAGCTTCTCACTGACAAAAGCCACAAGCTAGAAACTAGTCTGAGGATATTGGATGAGTAGGCACTAAATAGGGATTTTATGCACAAGCCTTCTGGCTTCCATTGATTACTCTGGCTTGCACTGAGGACACAGTTATGAGCAAGCATAAGAAATAGTGATCATGTGATGTTTTAGTGGTTTAATACTATGAAGTGGTTTGTTAAAAATATATAAAATTTAAAGTGGTTTGTTAAATACTATAGTTTGAAGAATATAATGAAATTATTTATTTCTATAAATGAATGCTAAATATTGTGTATCATTTTTTATTTAATTGAGATATAAAGATCTAAAATAATAATTTGTAAAATGATTTATTGCTTTTTAAAATTTTATTTAAGTGAATTTACATTTTTACTTATTTTATAATTACACTATTTACATTTGTAGCTATTGTTACTAACAAGCTCAAAGTAAGACATTTTTTAAAATTAGCCAATTATGAATAAACTTATATCCATTATGAATATTCCAATTGATAGCTAATTTGATAAGAAAAGGTAATCTAAAGATATCTACTTGAGTTTTATTGCTGTAATTGGAAATAATAGTAATTAAAATTATGTAAGAATTTGATGGTTTTGAACCAATATTGTAAATTTCTATAAAAAAGAACTTATTTTTATCAATAATAATAAATGTTATTTTTGCATTATAGATTTTCACCAAAGGAATTATATTACTCAGAAAAATATGGATGGAAAACATTTGTTCTGAAATACTATTAATATAAATAACTATTATTCAAAATTTCTATTATTTAAACAAAATTTTAAACATGATCTTTAACCTTTTCCAATAAATAAAATAGTGTGATGATTAGAAGTAACATTTCTTCAGATTTATTTAAACTAGTAAATAGCTATAAATTAATAATCTTAATTCTAGAGAACTGCTACTTATTATATGCAAGTGGTGGGTACAGACCCAAAGGTAACCAGAATTGTTCTCTGGTTTGCACGCCTGTTGTAGATATATTTCTGCTATTATATACATCTTTCAGGAAGACTTCTGTATCAATCTGCCAAATGACATTGCAATGTGAAATCGTGGTGCCACTTAACACGTGTTTTGCATTTTTGTCAATTTTTTTATAATGACTGAAAAGTTTCGTAATGTGAAATTCTGCTTTTGTTTACAGAAAACAACAAGGAAAACATGCTTGAAACAGATTACAAGAAAGCTAATCTCATAAAAACCCAAGTGTGAGTGCTTTAGTTGAAATGTTAAATTTATCATGTCTCTAAAAATCATCTCTAGTGAAGTCTAAAGTCAAAGCAATACTGATTTTTTTTTTTGATGGAAACAGCATTTTATTTGCAAATTTAGTTCGTAACATATCAGCCATTTTATCTGCAAGTTCTGAAACATGTGATGCAGTAAAATGAAATCATCCTGTTTTGTGGCAAAGAAAAAGTACAAACTCCATCCCTATGAATTGTCATCTCTCAAAGCCTTGAGTGTAAAACCCTTTTTAATTAATTTCAGCACGATCCATCTTGTCTATCAGCTATATTCATTCAATCTCACTTCATATGATTTTTCTTAATCTTGAGTGAAAAATAGGCTTTTTTTTGTGTGGACTTAGAAGTGATGGAAAAAAAAATGATGAGGCATTAAAAGGTATCACTTTGCAAATATTTCCAGATTACTTTGAAAAATGAAAAACATTTAAATCAGTATTTGCACCAAATGGATAGTAATTTGAAAGAGACTACATTTATAACACTTAAAAATAAATAAGTAATATTTTTTTATAAAATTCCTGTTATTTTTGGCACCCCTGTATATATATTAGCAGAGTTTGAGTTTACATTGAAGGTTAAAAGATCTATTCTTGAAAATTTAAAAAAAATCACAAATCCAAAAAAGCCCTTTATCCAGAGAAAAAAAGAAAAATTTAGTTTAAAAGAAAAAAATTAATTATATATCTTGCTTAATTTATTTAAATACAGGTCAAAATATATTTAAACAAATTCTCCAACTAAGCTCTATGGACTTTTATGTAGAAGAAAAGTTTATAAATTTACATGTTTTTTGAAATTTCAAACATAATACAAAATATGCTAATGATAATAACAACAATAAATAACATTTCAATAATATGCTAATTATACATAATAAAATATTGATTACACTATATTATTTACTCATATATACTTTGATATATACTAAGTTAATTTTCCCCCTCTTTAATATATTTTTTAATTTGATTTTTTATTTCCCAATAATGTTGCAAGCTTTTTAATTCAATAGGTAAATTATTAGTAATGACAACACTGATAATTATGGGTATTAAACTTCTTATATAGTAGTACTAATCAAATAACTTTTTCCAAAATTAGAGATATAAAAATTAATAATAGATTCGCTAATATTATACATATGAAATTGGACTTAAAACTGTAAATAAAAAAGTCTTTGAAACTATGATATCATCAGTGAATTGCCTTAAAGAATCTGATCTCAATATCTCACAGAATATATTTTTCATTTCTCCAATAACTAAACACCATAAATGATTTGATTGCAATAGTAAAAAATAAATATTTAAGTTCAAAAATTAATTGCTTGGTAAGCTAAATTTCTACTAGAGGAAAGGTTTCAATTACATGTGAACTTCTAAAACATGGATATTTCATTAATCACTTTGCTAAAACACTTATTATCTAGAATCTGTTGCTAAAATCAAACTTGATAATGTAAATTTCAATTCATCATCACTTCCAAAGGCTTTTTGATGATTGTCTATATTAGCAGACAAAACTTATATTAAGACAACAGGATATTAACAATAAATATAAAATTTCTATTATCTAACAAAGATCTTAATTTTTGTTACTTATGTTTATTGGATTTAAAAGATCAGTCTTTTACAGCAGATGCCATGAAACTAATTATAATTTTGAATTTAAGATCACAATTGATTCAGACAAAACTTTATATAATTATATTTGATAAGTTTCTGTGAATGTTACATAATAGAAATAAGCAATCTGGCTATTATAAGTATTATAAACTAGTGATATTGTACTATTATAAAGTATTTAGTGTGCAATCACTTTGATAAATTTGTATTCATGTATGTGTTTAACAATTTTTGTAGTCTCAAATAGTTGTGAAGAACAAAATAATTTGTATGAAATTAAGTAACAGGAATCTTAAATGTAAAAGAAAATTATTTTTTCATTGGTGATTGCTGATGAAACTATATCTAATCTATTTATTGTTGGAATATACAATGTTTGGACATATCTTCATATCTAAATTCCATTGCTTTTCCCATTATCAAAACAGTTTATACAATTTTTTAAATAATCGAAAAAAATAAATGAACATCTAGAGTATCTAACATTAAAGAAGATGGCATCTAAGTCAAAATTAATATTAGCATTTTTATAGGAAAATCTCATATCAGTTAGCAGTAGATTTAAATGGATAACAAACTGGTAGTGTTACCATTTTATAAATGTTAAATGCATTACTATCCTGAGAAAAATGTGTAAATTAATCATTCATTGCCAAAATAAAGTTTGGCTGTCTTCAGACTAATTAAATTACACAATGCCACAAATCCCAACACATAATAAAACAGTTAAACAGAAAAATGGAAATATATCTACCACTTTAATAATGAAAAAGATGTTATTCTTTTAACAAATTTGCAAATTATCATTAGACCAATACTTCTATTATTTCCAGTTAGCATTCTTTTTTTTTTTTTTGGATTTAAGCTGCTATTAGGTGATGATTATATATTTGGATATCAATAACTATGTTACTAAAATGAAAGAATGTTGCATAAATTGAAACATCATATATTAAATGAGTTTTTGATGTATTTTGTGAATTTAGAATAGTTAAGAAACAGATTTGATAGATGAATGCTCTTTACTATAAAGGCATAAATTTTGTTAATGTAAATAGAGTGGGAATTATAATAAAAGATACAAATTGATGATATATCAGAGTAGTAACATTAGTTATTCAACTTTTATGAAAGATAGCAATGCAGCTAATTCAGATTTATTTTCAACAAGTTTTTATTTTGATGGAAAATTGAATGATTTATGTAGAGGATAAAATGCATTTGAATATCCCATGAATTTTAAAACTGAGTTCAAGACTTTAATGCTACAGTTAGAAAACTTTTAAAAAATAAATGTCTGGTGACTACATTTGTATATAGAAACATTATGGATTTAGTTTTATTTTATTTTTTGTGATGCAAATTTGGTATAGAAACTAATAAAATATAGCAAAGTTTGATTATGTTTGATTTATAGAAAATATATATTTCTAATGTTATTTAATACAGAATTAATTAGTAAGATATAAGTATATATGTTAATTCAAAAATAGTTGATATTTCTTATCTAATCCATCAACTCCAGATTGGTCCCATTAATGAGGTGATGAGGCAATAACTTTAATTGCTAAATTGGAATGGTTATCAAATGAGACAATATTTTAAGAAATAGTAAATTAATAGCAGAGAAACATTTAAATAAAATTTTTAAAAGATTTAGGGGCATTGTAGTGCAAAGAATATCTCTACCCATTTTTTTCTTTTATCAAAACCATTTAATTCTGTAACAAATTCTTTATTCACTCTTAAATGTTTATAAGACATTAACAACAATCTATACTACAAAACTTTTGTCAAAGAATTTTGAAATAACAGATCTCAGATTTAAATTACATTAAGCAATAGCAGCAATAAAAAAAAAAAGAAGTAAATTCTATATTGAGGTAAGATTATGCTTAATAAATATGAAAATAATTATAAAGAGAGAATATATTGAATTTTATAAATTGATAAAGAAAATTGTTTATGCTGGCAATTCAAAACATAATTGAAATAGTTAGGAATGTTATAGAAGAAACAGTCTTAAAAATATAAAATGCATTCTTGGTATAAAGAGAAAAAATGTTTTTGAAGTAAGTAATAAAGATGAATAATAAAAAATTGGATGATTTTATAGTTTGAAGAATTTTATTAAGAATTACATAGTAATTAAGAATAGTAAACAAACCTTATATACATAGTAACAGCAATATCAATTGAAATACTAATATCCAAATGAAGAATACAGATAAGCAATTAAATCTATAAAGAAGAGAAAGCTCCAGAAAATAGTGAAATTGTAGATATTTGTTAACAAAAAAAAAAAAAAAACTGGAAAGCAAATGGGAAACTACTGAAAATTCTATATAAGATATTTAAGACTAAAAATATAGCACTTTATTGAATGCAATAGTAATATTGATATTTTATGAAAGAAAAAGAAGATAATAAGAATTGCTCTATTAGTCTTTTGTTTAAGTAATTATATATATTTACTAAGACAATTGCAAATCATCTACAAAGAACTTAGAATTCAAACAGTCATAAAAAAAAAAGATTGAACTTAATAAACTACATCAAAGTATTAAAGAAAGTAATAGAAAAGATCTATGAGTGTAAGCTATTTTGGATTTGCTGATTATGAAAAGGCATTTGACTTTCCTAAGCATACTTTCTTATAAACTCATTGTAATCGAGTAATATGAAAAAGTAAAAGTTGAAATTCAAGACTTTTATAATGCACTAAAAATGCTTTCGTTAGACCACTGCCAGAATCATAATGCTATATTAATTTAGCAGTTGAACTTTTACCTTTTTGCAATACTCGATTGCAATGAGTTTATAAGAATTACATTAATTAAAGAAAGTAGAATTAAATATTTAGAATTAAACATACATTCTGTAATTAAAGCTTTGGAACATCATAACAAATTCATTAAGTCAGATTCTGAATTATATATTTCAAAATGCAACAGTAATAATTAGTGTATGGTGACACCAGAAAACATGACAGCTGTTTTATGTGAAATATTTTGTGAATTAAAATGGATAGTAACAAGAATAAAAATAGACTGTGTCAATCATCTGTATTTTGCAGATTGAACCCCAAAAGAACATAAAATGATATGAGCTACAACAGCAAATCATAAATATAGAACTATAGGAAAATATTTAAAAAAATAAAGTAATATTTGATGGATGCATATATATGTATTGATAGTAATTAAAGTGTAATGCAAACGTAGTTAGCATTTTTTTCCTATACATTATTTTTTTCCATTTATGAATTTATATACACCATACAACTTTTGTGCTACTATTAAATTTTTGTGTAATATACAATGAGCTACATTAATAATATTTTAACTTTTTTATCCTAAGAAAATAATGTACTAAAGAAATTTTTTTTTTTCTACAATGCATTATGTTATGAAAAAAATATTGAAATTTAAGTTAAATATTGTGTTATATGTTTTAACCAGACTTTTAGTGTTTGGAGTTAAGCAGATTATTTTTCAAATTTGAATAATTCAGACATGACTTCATTTTGTTTTTTTATCAATTTCATTGAATAAAACGATTTTTATAAAAAAATATATCCATAAAAAACAATGAACAATTAAAAAATAAAATTAAAAACCAATTACAGAATAATCCTGGGTTAGTTCTTAATATTAATCAACCATGAGAGGATTACATACAGATTGAATATGCAACTTTTTTTTATATTAAGTTTAATTCAGTGAATTTGCATTTTTTTTCTTCTGATTATTAATAAAAATTGTTATGATTACAGTATTATTTTACAAGATATATTTTTTTATTTTTACAATCAGGAGTGCAATGCACCAAAATTAATGTATCAGTGTGATAAGTTTGATGCATGCATCATAGATTGATCATCCATGATATAATACATCATGTTAATCATAAAATTAATTTTATATGTAGTGTTTTCACTAGAAATTACATTAAAAAAAACGTCTTAAGCCTTAAGTTTAAAAGCTTTCAATAAATATGTTTAGCCACTATGTATTTAAGGAACAATAAACGTGTTTAGTCATTATGTATTTATGGATCATGAACTTTCCATTACTATTATGTAATTAAAAACAAACTTTCCATTACTTGATAGAAAAGCACTATTAGAATGCAAATCATGCAGTGAAATATAAATGAAATTATATCTGTATCACTGATGTAGCACATAAACAATTGAGATCATAACTGGATTCCAAAATATTTTAAAAACTGGATGTGGATGAATAAGATAATGCAATTCTCTAGGGTAGGGTTGAGAAAAATAGTTATGAATTCAAAGTACTTAAACCTAACTTAGAAAGAACTTAATGGTAATATCATTGAAAATAAACAATCAGAAATGAAAGATTTTAATAGTTGGAAATTAGATATTAAATAGAATATATATATATTGTACCAGTCAAAACATGTTGATCCATCTGACATGAGCTGGAACTCACAAAATGTACTTTAAACCCAGTCAAGCCCAAGATTTAGGTCAGGAACCAACCTGGATTTAAACCCAATTTCTAAGCTTCAGATGAAACACCTAATGAATAACATATAATAAATGGCACATGAGAATTTATTCTAAAGTCTGGCCCACTAGCAAAGCGGAAAAGACAATGAGATATATTAACTACCTTATAACTTAACTACAATAGGCATATGCATGGTTGTACATGTGGAAGTGGAGAGAAAGGAAATTCGAACAGCTCAAATAAGTTAGAGAATAAAAAAAAAATTATAATGAATTACCTTATATACATTAATGTGTGCATGAATGAGCGGTCTACCAAACGGTAGATAATTACATATTGAAATTCACACTAATGATTCTCATATGCTCTTTTATCACCTAAATAGTATATATACATTAACACACATCTTTGGTGAGTACGGTATTAAAATGCCAATTAATTATTAAAAGATTACATAAGATTACTATTAACACTTTGGTTTACGGTTCTGAAACACGGTGACTTAACATATTATTTTGGGGAGCAATCCGGGATTCATTACAGATATAATAAAACTATTTTGACGCCATTACGGTTGTGAAAAGAAATAAAATACATTTGAAAAATTATATTTGATTTTATGGCAAAATATTTATTGAAAAACAATTAAAAGACAACGCTTGACTTTCCCCAAGGCAGATTACTCTTAAATACAGAAATAATAAATTATGATGGTGGGATTGTATAATAAGACTGAAATAACATTATTAATTAATAAAACTAGTGATACTCGGCATTTTATATATTTTTGAGCAGAGCGCAATTTTTTAATATTGCAGTACCAAAATTAGGTCATAAAGCAAAAGAAATAATGAACTAAGAAGTGGCTGTATTGACATAATGGTGAAGAAATAACTGGAAAAGTCATGCTTCTGGATAAAAATGAAATCTAAGACCCCCTTCCTAGGGCAGTGCTTAGAGAAGTCTGGATAGGCATGGCATGGCCCAGGCATTCTGGATTCACCGACATGCAGAGGCCTTTTATATGAAGATGGTTCCGGATAGCTCAACTATCCATGGGACAAGTCATAAGAAAAAATTCATGGGCTTGATCCTGTTATAACCCCCAGATTAGAAGCACGTAATATAAATATTCATGACGATAAGCCGAATGTCACTAACTCAGTATGGATAAATGTCACTAATGACATTGAATAAGATTTACTGCTTTAAAAATAAATGACCCCTTGTTTTAATGCTATATCTTATACAAATAATATGCTATACTGCTATAATATATATATAGAGAAGATTTAATAAAAAAATACATGAAGATCCCCGCCCCCTACTTTTTCTGCTATTTACAATAATTCAAACCGACCTTTGTGGATTTTGATAATAACAAGAATATTTAAACACTTGGTATTTTAAGAATATGAAAAATAGAGTAAAGACTAGCAGTTATAGAAAACAAATAATAGGTCACCCTTTCAGAATTTAAATAAATAACATTTTAAAATATTTCAAAGTATTAATTAGCTTAAGTGGTGGATTTACTCCATGTAGAATTACTTCATGCTATTTGGAGTTGAACAGATAAATTTTATAATGAAAACCAACATAACATGTTGATTCATAAAAAAACAATCTGGCGAGCGTACTAATTGATTATATTTTGAGGGACATTAATAACCTTAACTCATGGAGGTTTACTTAAAAGAGGAAAGAAAAGATTTTAGAAATTCATCTCATCAAATTGCTTGAGATTGGCATATTAATAATAACTAAAACAAATACATGAAATCAAGTGATAAATACATATAAATAAATGGCCGCACCAACGTTAAAGAAAGTTAGAACATATGAGATAAGATTAGATAAAAAAAATCATTTGAGAGCAATTTATATTTTACATATTAGAAAGAGATAAAATTAAACAATATGTTAGGAGAAATCTTGATAGCAGGATTTGAGATTAGTTAGACTAGATTTACTTTCAGATAGCGGCTTGAAATAATTTACCTTGCACCATTTTAAGAGTCCATTTTCAAAGTCTGGCTCGTGCACAAACGGTTCAAGGATCCATGTGAGTGCTTAGATAACAGCAAGCTTCTGATCAGCATTCCAAAGTTCTCAGATCGAGCCTTTACTTCATTCTATGGCAGTGGAAGATGACCTCCACAGGTCAGAAAAGTGATGGGCTTTCTACTCAATCATCATTTTTAGATTTCAAAGAAGCATGGGTTATGTTAACAGTACAGTTCTCTCATTAGTAGCTCACTATTGGTGATTAAAATCAGCCCATTTTATATCTTGCTCAGGTATTTGCAGAATGCTTTTAACTTTTTATTTCTAACCCAAAACCTAATCTTCAATCTAACAAAATCTTACATTTTCTTTATCCATTATTCTTGGAGATGCAATTGTTAGATAATGTTCCAAAAATGTATTCAAATCTATTTCCAGATTGAAAATAGATTTAACAAAAATGTTTATAACAAAAGTACAATCCATTAGTTTTTATTCCCAGTTTTATTTTTAGTAAAACTTTACTTAAAAATTCCTTTCCCAGATTAAAACAATATTATGTTTGCAATCCTTTTATTATTTTTGGTCAATTAACAGTTGCATCTTCCATCTTGGATTTTATAAAATTATACATAAACTGTTTATAAAATTAATATTTTGTTAGTATATGTTTGCTCCTGTAATATATATATATCTGAGCCGCATCTATCTATTTTAATGTGAAGAGGAAAAAAGTTAATAATAAAATATTAAAAAGCTAAAATGTATAATTTTTAGGCATGCATCTCAGAAATATATACATGAAATATACGCATAAATAGAGGAACGGAATGGGATATAGGGTTTGAATATCGGTTAGTAGTTTGTGAGTGATAGAACCATGAAGCTCAACCTTGGGCTAAGGTTGACTGCTTCAATATGTGTATATATATATTAGTTTTATCACCTGCTGTGGAAATTATGAGAGGGAGGCAAGTTGCAATTCAATATATACATATATCTGAATAAAAATATAATGCAAAGTATATTTTCTATTATTTTTTTTATTTTGATGTACATTCTTCTGTATATTGAGAGACACCCCCCCCAAATATTTTGGTTGTTTGATTGAATTCAGATTTATATATGTTATAAATAAAAAATAATATTTATTTTAGTTCAAATTCTAATTAATATTTATAAATTGCTCTACATTAGTTGTTATTTTTTTTTTATTGTAATTTACTTAAGATGATATTTTAACTTATTATTAAGGTTATCAAAATCTCTGTCGTGTGTCGAAGCCTGGTCGCTCTTAAGACAGCTGTTTAAAATCTGATTGGCTGTCTGAGAGACAGTTACGCATGTGAGAGACTAGCAAACTTTTAATTATTACCAATTTATTAACAACATGCGATTTAGACAAATATTATTAAGGTTATCATAAACTTATATTTTGAAAAATATTTTTTAATAACAAAGCTTTATTATGATTATGAGTTGATAGCATGTGAAAATTAGATGTCAGCATTTTTATATGAATTTAATTTTGTAATAGTTTTGAAAATGATTGCTAATCATGATGGTATTGATGGAATTATATTCTTATAAATGATAGCTAAAATAATGTTTGTTGTTATATTGTATATGTTACAGAAAACTGCAAAGCTAATACAAACATAAAACTTAATTGTAATTAAAATATTAGAAATGCTTTGATTTAAATAATGGGGAAAATTGAAAAGTTTTACCCGATTTTTAATTTATAAAATATATATTTTTGTTATTTTATTTCTTAACACATGTCTTATTCCATAATTTTTTTTTTCAGTATTCTTGTATTAACATGATTTACTCTTTGATTTGAAATTCATATCTGAATTTTTAACTGACAATTAAGTTTGTAATATCATTATATTTTTATTATGATAAGACATCTTGTTATTTTAATATTTTTTAAAAAAGATTTTCCAATTAAATTCATGTCCTAATGATCACAATAAATTAGATCACCATCTATTTACTCTGGTTAGGTCACAAAATTTGTTGTATATAATCTTTTTAATTTGAATCATTATTTTTCTTTTTGTTTATATAAAGAACTTGTAGTCTTTATAAATTATTAACTTAAAAGTGTGTGTGTTATTTCAAAGATAAAAAAACACCATAGATTTTATTGGATACCAATGGAAATAGTTTATTGGGTGTTCTAACATATTTTATCTTTTTTCTAATGTTGCATCGTAATAGTTAATCATATTTTTACAGTCAATAAAGTATTATGAATTTGCAAGTACCAATATTGTCAATTTTTTCATTGTTTTTATAGGCTTAATCTTCTAAAATATCATATATGCTACTTATTTTTTTGTTAAATAATCAGATCTAAGCAAGTCATGAATCCTTTAGGTTAAGAAACTGACTTAATGTCAAGATGTTGTTTTTCTTTATCTTATAGCTACAGTATTTTAGTTTTTTACTGTGTAATATATACACATATCCAGTATTTTAATGTATATATAGACTTATATGATAGTCACTATTTCACTTCACATACATGTTTTGTTGATTAAAACAATTTTAATTGCTGTTAATAAATATAAGCATGTAATGGTATTTGGCAAAATAATGGTATATCTAAGAATAACACATTTTTGACTATATAGTGTATGAAATGAAAAGTTTTCTAATGTAATATTTTTTTACAAAATGAATCCTATTAATATGATAAGGAGTATTTTACAGATTTGTCATAACTATCCAATTAACTGTTAGACTAAGAATAAAAGTAGTCAAATTACTGGTATCCAATAAGCTATATCTTTTGTGTTTAACATTTGTTAAAAATGAGAGAATTGTCAGATTTAGTCCTTTAAAAATGTCATTCTTTATTAAAAGCTAAACTCCAGATTATTCATGTTATATTACCTGTAAATAATATCCATTAGATAATCATTGTTTTCCGGAAATAAATACACAAAAGATAAATTGCTGGCTAATTAAACTGCAACCATATTGACTTCAAAAGTGCTTTTGATGTAAATCTTCACATCTTTGCTGATGGACAGGCTTATTAAGAATTAAAGAACATATTTACAGTTTCAAATAATTTGCTTTTCATCTCTCCTATGTTCTACATAATGAAATAATACCAAAAACTTAATACTTTTCTCAGCTTTATTTGCACTCTTCACAATGAACATCCACTAATTAATCAGTGAATATTGATTCTATTTTTAGGGGGAAAGATACATTTTGGGATCTTTATTGATGATGCCCACCTAACATCAAACCATTTTTTATGGTTTACCATATTCCATATTTCTATGAACAAATCTTTATATAGTAAATTATGGTATCATTATTCATAGATGCATTATGTTTTTTTTTGTAGGCCCATTATACACATTTATTAGTAAAATTAATTCTGCATTTTTCTACAACTCTGAATACATTTAATAAGTTCAGAGTTCATTTAAGATTTTAAACTTTTGAATTGTAATGTAAAATAATAATATCACATAAATAAATAGTAACAAAGTTTCTTTTTCTGAATAATGTTCATAATGCTTATTAAAGTTCACTGGCTTTGATATTGAACTTGTAAAGAATTCACTCAATATATTGACATGAAAACATTCAAGAAATTGTGTAAATTCTATTTAAGGTGAGAGTTTCTTCTCTGTATATCCCTAAAATTGTTAATTTAGCTGAGTTATTATTTTTTATTAATTGGATTTCAGTTATATAAATTATTTAGGTGTAAATAAATTAGCCTTAGATATAAGGATGTTGTCATGCTCACCTTTTTGATTATTTGTTTTTAGTATAACCTTCTAACTAAGAAAATCTTGTTAAAAAAAAATATTGCTCAACAATTCATTGACATGTGAAGGATCCAAACTTATTTTTATCCCCTCCCCCATTCTTATACCCAACAGTCTTTCATCAATTTAAGTAGGCCTTGGGGAATCTGATAAATTTTTATTAATTTTTGCCCATTTTTTAATCATATAACTTTCATCCCTAATTTATTCTGCTATGAAGTTTATCCTATAATCAGCTTTTTTGATATGAAAATAAAAAGACACTGAATAAAATCCTACTTTAATTATTTAGTTGTATACATGCAATTTTTTTCTTTGCATAAAATCCCTTAAATGAAGGCTAACTTTTACAGTAGTAGATGAAGATAATATTGTCATGATGTTAAATACTTCTTTTTTATCTGAAACCTGATTAGCTTTATGACTGCAGAATTACTTTTCTTCCTAAGAACTGTTTTAATACTGAGTACTGGAATCATTCCAAAAATTTTAATTTATTTTCAAAAGTGTCTAAATTACCATTTATTTATTCTGATTATTTACTAGTTTAAAGAAGTAAAATTCTTATAATATTAATTACTTACTATGACTTTTTTATAAACCTTGATGGTACTTGTAAGATTACTACTATAATTGATTTTGTATCTTTTATTTTATATCTTTTACATATTTAGTCTTAAATGAATTTTATTTTAAGTAACTTTCTTTTTAATTTCAATTATTTTGCAAATATTTTAATATTTTTTTTATTGTGTATATCTTTCCAAATTGTTATTAATTCTGTTTAATTTATATTATTTTCTCTGTTACTACAGTAATATTTTTTTGTAAAGTTAATACTAAATTCTGTTATTTTTATATGAATAAATTAAAAATAATTATCAAAATAATTTAGAAACTTTGACTAAAATATATCTTATATGAAAAACCATACACTATGTGAAATGTTTTTCTTTTTTCTACAGCACATATATCAATTTGAAATTTTATATTTATTTGAATAGAACTTAAACATAAAAAAGCTTTACTGTCTAAGAATTAAAAAGAAACTCTCCTCTTCTACAATTTTTTGCATCATTCAAATTTGATTGCACAGTATATAAAAAATGTGGGAAGAGATGGAAACAACATGCTGTTAAAAAACTGATAATGTTAACTACATTTTTAAAATGTTAAATCTAATAATTTAGCAGTGAGTTGTTGTTTTTTTTATATATAAATTTTTTTTTCATCTAATTAAATTTTTAAGTTACTAAATCAATATGTTTAGACAAAAATAAAGATTTTTTATAACATTTTAATTTTTGGGACACATTTAAGCTTTAGCTGAAGAATGTACATTGTTTTTTTTTTTTTTAAATGTTTTATTTAATATCAAGATATATATCTAATTATAGTTTTGCTACTTTTACTAAGTTAAAAGAACTATTGTAAAATAGTAATTATTTTACCTAATTTATTTTTTTGGATTTCCCATTGATGTAACAAAGGCATTAGAAATTTTTTATTAAGGGTGCTCTAAAATTCTAAAATATGATGGTAATATCGTAAGTAATTAATGTTGTTCGGTCACAGATAGAAACATTCTTTGGTAATCAGAGCTATACATAATACTTTCATACATTTTTGAATGTTCAAGAGCTGCAGTAGTCACTTTTTGAACTAATTTTGGCAGAGTGACACTTACTTGCCATCAAATGTTGAAACATTTTTAACAAACAAATATAACAAAATCCAATTTAACAATTATTTAAAAGCTTAAAAATTTAAAGTTTTAAAATATCAGACTTTTTACTTATATTTAAAACAAAAATAAAATATTTTAATATTGGTACATGAAAATGATAATGAAAACCCAATATTCATATTATTTCAGGAGCTGCATAAATAGATTAGAAGTTGTAGTTTGCTCACCATTGCTATACAAACTACTATTGTAAAATTCCAACATTCTTAAAATAAATATGTGAAATGAGTGTATAAAACATTTTATGAAGACTTCATAAAATGTTTTATGGTGAACCTGAATATGATTTTATTGTAAAAAGCAGATTCCATTTATTGGAAAATACCAATTTCAAAGAAACTTTAAAGAAGAGCAAGTGGTTGTTTTCATTTGAAAAATATGACTAGGGATAATATAGATAAGATAGTAAAGTATTTCACAAATTTGCTGCAAAAGAAGTTAAAAGCAATATTTCAGTATAGCAAATTTTCGAAATAATGCCTGCATATTCTATTTGTGAACATATTTGTAATTCTCTGTTTGATTAATATAATCATGACAAAATTTATCTTTAATGTATATTATTTAAATGTTATGTACATGCAGCAGAAAAAAGAAGATTTATATAACATGAACTTTAATTTTAATTTTATTCATGCTAAGCATGCTTTTGATATAGTCATGTCATATTCATAGAAACCTAATTTTTTCATGCTGAATATGCTTTCAGCACGGGTATTCCATATTGATTGCTATGAATATGACATATCCATGTTGAAAGCATGCTCGGCGTGAATAAAATTAAAGTTTAAGTTTTATAAGGCTCCTTTTCTGCTAAATATACATAACATTTAAATACTATTATGATAATTCAGAAAAGAGAGAAATAGTTTTGATTTATTAATATATAATAATAAGTTTGTTGTTAACTGAAAGGGAGACCCTTTGATTTTTCTTAGAGGCCTTAAAGAGATAGAGCAGGGCAAATTTCTAATGTTCACTCCATATGTTCTTGTTATTGCAGCTGTTATTACTATGTGATTATTCATGTAGTATATGAGCATAGATGACCTGCTCACCAACATGCATTAGCCAGAAAGATGAGTTTATTGACTTTATCTTTAAGATCAAAAAACATCATGGCTTTTTTCTCAGTTGCCTTATAGCTCTTAGTTGAATTATAAATTGAGTTTTCTTGAAGGCAGAATGAATGAATGTGAATGAAATTTTTTTAAGACAGATATTTACAATCATGACAGGCAAAAATAAATCATGGTCCTTATTTCCAGGAGGTTATAAAGTTGCCAGCCCAAGGTAGCATTTGGTAGCCGATGGGTGCTAAGAATCCCCTGATTATGGGCCCAGGCTGCCATTTGATGACAATCTTTTATTTGGGTACTTACAACTACAGGTCACTTTCAAGTGAAGGAATATTGTAAGAATTGGAAGAAGCACCTCATATTAAATGGGATGTTAATGGATTTAAAAAGCAGATATGTACTATACTATAAAGGCACAAATATTGGAAATATAAGTGAAGTAGGATTCATTATAAATAAAAAATGGAAGAACAACATTGGGGAGATAGATAGTATATCAGACAGAGTGACAAGACTAATTATTCAATTTAATAGCAGATACCAAATGCAGATAATTCAGATTTATGCCCCAACAAGTTCTTATTTATTTGTCTTGCATTGGTGGACGAGTGGTCAGCACGACTGCCTTGCACTTGCAGGCAGTTGCGGGTTCGCATCCCGGCCGATGCTATGACACTTAAAAAAAAACACAAGTTCTTATTGTGATGACAGGATTTTTATATGGATGTACAAAAGGCTTTTGATCAGATAAAACAACATTTTAAAATTGTCATGGGAGTCTTTATTGCTAGAATTGGTAAACAATTGAAAGATGAAAGTGCTGTAGGTAAATTTGATTATGGTGATAGAAATGAGAGAGTCATAGACTTGTGGAGTTTTCAGAAAAACAAATACTTTATATTTTTAATTTTTTTTTAATGAAAATGGACATGGAAGCATTTAAATGAAAGAATTATATTTTAACAGCTGAAAATATATATTTCCAAGATTGTAATGTTCTTAATAAATTCAACACAGGAAGTGATCATCAATTAGTGAGATATAAGATACATATTAATGCAAAACTAGAGAGACAAAAATTATTAAGAAAAACAATATTCATAGTTGGTATTCCTAATCTTCAGAAACATGTGAATAAATTCAAATTAGAACTTTCTAATCATTTTTAAATATTTATTAACAGATTTTGACCATAATTCAGATTTGAAAGGAATCGATTGGAAGATAACTGATATATTATTAAAAACTGCCACAAAAATAGCTGGTTCTAAAAAGCAGCAATTGACCAGTAAAATTGCTTTCTGAGATGACAATTTATGAAGAGAAGAAGTATGAAAATTTATAAAAATGATGTATTAAGAAGAATTGGCTATCTCAAATTTTGTAAAATAATGTGAAAAAGAATTGATAGTGATATAAGAAAGTATAATTGTGAACTAGCAAGGAAATCTATAGAAGAGAATAAAAGTCTCAAGAGTGTAAACCAGCATCTTGGTATCAGTAGGAAAGTAATTTCTTCATTAAAAAAAAAGATGGAAGTATTATTAAAAAAAAGAAATGACTTCATGAAATGTAGAAAAGTTTTATCAAGAATTATCTCATACACCTACTATATCATCTGAATTGCCCAGGATTTTAAATGAAGAAATGAGATATACAATTAAATTTATGAAGAAGGGAAAAGCTCCAGGTAATGATGGAATTATAATTGATATCTTAAAAGAAGTAGGTGAAGAAATAGAATTTTTTTTTTTTTTGGCAAAATTATATATCAAATGTTTAAATGATAAAGATTGATTGGAAGAATGCAATACTAATATTAGTATTTAAAAAAGATGATAAAGAAGATATTAGAAATTATAAATTTAACAGTTTTTTTATCAGTTCTATACAAAATTTTTCCAAAATAATCACAACTCATCTACAATGAGCTTTGGATTTTAACTAACCAAAAAGACAAACAGAATTCAAAGTGGTTTTAGCACAGTGGATTATATCTAAGTATTGAAAGAAGTTTTAGAAAGGACCAATGAATATGAGTTGCCATTATGCTTTGGATTTGTAGATTATGGAAAGGCATTTAATTCTATAAGCATTTCTTCAGTGATTAATGTATTGGATCATTAAAGTGGTCCCAGGATACTGTCATATTCTGAAGAATATTGATAAAAATGCAACAGCAACAATTTTATAACATAATGCTATCAAAAAGATTAACATTGAAAAGTGTGTATGACAGGGTAACTTCATAGCTCCAAAACTTTTAAAGCAGATTTGCAATAAGTATTTTGTGAGTTAAATGGGAAGCTAAGATAATAAAAATAATTGGAGATTATTTAAGTCATCTAGATTTTACTGATGATGTAGTTGTTTTTTGCAAAGAATGCTTTAGAGCTTCAGGAAATATTGCCAGGGTTATTGGATGAAAGTAAGAAAGTAGGCCTAAAGGTAAATGGTTAAAAAGACTAGTAATGCTCAATGGATTTTTTCAAAAGGTGAAAATAAAGATTGATAATGATGAGTTAGAAGAAGTTAGCAACTACAAATACCTTGGTCAGATTATTACTACAGATGGAAACATAATGGATGATATTAATCAAAATTAAACTTGGTTGGAGTGCTTTTGATAAAAATAATATTAAAAGGAAATATGCCAATGTGTTTGAAAAGGAATATTTTTAATAAATGTATTTTACCAGTTCTTACTTATGAATCTGAGACTTGAACACCTAACAGAAGAGTAATACAGAGACTTCAGATCACTCAAAGTAGTATGAAAAGATGCATATTATGAGTTAAAAGAAGAGATGGAAAATGAAATAGATGGATAAGAGAATAAACAAGTGTTATTGACATCATTGAAAGATGCAGAAGTGGAATTGGACTGGACATATTGCTAGATGATAATAGGAGGAGAATTGAAATCTTAATCTGGATTCTAATAAATTGTAAAAGATTTAGAAAGAGACCACGTGTGAGATTGATGAATGAAATAAGGAAATTTGCAGGGATGATGTGGAGAAGAGAGACTAGATATCAGAAAAGATAGATTGAACTGCGAGAAACTTTCATCCTGCAATCGACTGATAATTATTGAAAATGATCAATAATTAAATTTTTATTTCTTTTTACTATTACATTTTTATCTATCCTTGATTCCCTCCTCCCATTTTTTGTATTTATTTTGGTTTTTATTTTCTCTTTCTGAACATCATACATTTCTTATTTTTATATAAATATTAAAGGAAGGCAATCCAAATGTGCTCACATTAAGCAGTTTTTGTAACAGAATATTTTGATCATATATTTTTCGCAGAAATTTGGCTATATTATATACTGAAAGATTTATGGAAAATGCTATTTGAGAATGTGGTATTCTCTTCATAAAAATGTTGTGAATATATATATAATCTTCTACATGGTGTAAAATAACTTTAAATCACAATTTTAAACTTATATTAGAGAACATCTTTGTAGCTTTAGCAAGGATTTTTATGATCTATCATAATATTACTACTGATAATGTAAAAATTCTAGATTTATTTCAGAGTGGAATTAATTAGACGTTTCTCTTCTGTTTCTAAGTCTTCTATTTTAGAATCCTCTGTAATTTTCCCTTTTGTTCTTCATTATTCACCAATTACATTATACACATTTGGTCTCATATTATGATGAAAAAAATATATTGCAAACAATTTAATATTTTATAATCATATTACCAAAGTTAATTGGGATTCATTATACTATTAAATGTTAATCATTTTTTATATTACTTTTTTATAGATTTCTAATGGTTTAATTGAATATTCCCAATAAATGTTCTTATTATAATAGCTTTCCTCATTGATTCTAATAGGAAATTTTATTATCACAGTCTTTATTTTAAAACATAGTTTATCTTATTGTATAATAATTAGAGTAATTTTAGAAGATTCAAAAAATATATTTACAAAAGAGATATACAAAATTGAAGCTATTTATTTCTTTTTTAATCCTTACATTTTATATCACTTTTATTATAACTTTGGTATAAAAAAAAGTTCAAGCAAATCATAGTCTCACCTTAACTGTTGACGACTTTTTAAAGTATTTTGCTGAGTTAAGTACACAATTCATAATTTATTCTAAAAATATTTTACCTTACATTCGTTGTATGATTGATTGTATTATTGATGATGTTATTGCAGCCATAAAACATAATTTATTATAGTTTAAGCCTGATAATATCTTCTTCAGTTACAAACTCAAATATGCCAAGATAATTCAAATTTTTAAGAATAGCTCTTGAACTTGTGCTTCTGTTTTATTCACAATTATTGAGGTGTGTTGGGAACCAATCTAATTATATATGATTCCATTCCATGCAATTGAGGATTAACAGGTTTGATGTCATTTATTTTATCAAAGGTTTTTGTTATAGTTGATTGCATCATTCTCTTTCACAAATTTTGTAAAATTAAATTTTTCTAAACTTATTGATTTGAATCTTTTCTTAATAACTGTAAAACATATGTAACATTTGATGACAAAATTTCCCCTAAATACAATTGTAATTTAATTAATATTTTAGAACCTAATATCTTAATGATTATCTGAAATTTTTTATACAATTGTAATATAGTGATTTCAAGATTTAGTACCTATGTATTTTAATATCTTAAAGATTGCCTAAAAAATTTTTTTATGCTATAAATGAATGATTGTAACATCTTTAGAAGAATCACATCAATATTTGATTTAATTTTCTTCAGAATAATATTTATAAATTTAGTTCTAGGTGTGATCTAAACAATATGTTCATTAATCTAAATAAGTGTTCATTTGTTTTATTTTCTAATAAATCTGAGATTTTGGAGTTTTAAATTTTTTATTAATTTTTATGAAATTAACACTGCTACTTCTCAAAGAGATCTGAGAGTTTTATTTTCTAATAATGTTTCCTTTCATGATAATATTAAAAATATTATTGATATAGTTTTCAGGGTCATAGTGCTATATTTAGGTATGATTTTCTTTTCATTGAGAATATAAAATACAAATTATTTGTCTTATTGCTTCTCCATCTAATTCTAAATAAGGTTGTAATTTAATTCAATCAGTAATCAATATTTTTTTCAATATATCTATTTGAATAGTAAAGATTCTTTTTATCTGAGTGCTGGATATCATTTAGGGATCTTAATTTTTTTTTTCAAGATTATTTGATAAATTATATTACCTGACTTAATCTCAGCTATTTTTTTTTGAAGTCTCAGTGATACCGGGGTAGTTATTGTTTATATATAAATTTAATGTTTCAATGTCATTAAACTTTCTCCTTTATTTAAGCTGCCCTATTTGCATAAGGTTTTTTTTATTAATATTGATTATTTTAGTTTAAGTCCTAGATGATTTTCTATAATATTCCTAGATTTAGATATCATTTTTGATTAATTTTGATTTATTTTATGCTTATATATTATTTATTTTTATTGCTTTTCTTTAACTATTATGTAATGAATCTTGTATTCATTATTGATATGTGCCCTGTAATTGCTATGAAGTAATTGTTTTGCATTAAGTAAATGAAATGAATTAAATTATTATTATTATCATTATTTATTTCCTTGGAATTAAAATGGCCTTGTTTGAGGGTGACTGCCGCTGACTATTATTATTGTATAAAACTTATTTTTTATATAATCTGTATTTTCATATATATCTGATTATCAATTTGCAAGTTGTTTTTATTTATATAGAACCATCATATATAAATATGAACATATTTTAAGCAATTCCTGGTAATTTCTAATTAATATAATGTCTAAATCAATGCAGTTCCTATTCTTGGGTGTTTTATGGTATGTAAATATCTCTTGTAATATGTAATGTTGTTTTATTTATTATAAATATTCCTAAGCCATGGCACTGATAAAAGTGATCATGAATTGCAAACTGATTTATACAAAATTCAATTTATTCAAAAGTTATGAAATAGGTGAATTATAATAATAGAAAATTATTTGTACATCTGGGTCTTGTTTTATGCAGTAGATAGGTTCCTCAGAAAACACGCACAAAAGAAATTGCACAAAAATAGACCTAAGTTACCTTGAAAAATGGGGGATATGTTCTGTAATTTTCAGAAATTGCATAAAAGCAAAGCAGCAAGGAAAAATTACTTTAAAATTCGCATTAAAAAAATAAGGAAATAAAGTATGACTAAGAAAAAATTTCAAATATTTGGAAAAAATTAATACAAGACAAACTTTTTTTATTAACTACAGTATTTAATTTACATTTTTTCACATATATTTTAATCATTATTGCTATTTGACAATATGCGTTTGTTTTGAACTGGTTAGAAATCAGATTTGTGATGTGATGTACAACTAGCGCCACTTTCAGTCTTGTGCTATGTTAAGGGTTTCTGTTTCTATATTAAAAAATGAGATCACAATCAAAGCAAAAAGATTATACATTATCATTAGAAAGATTTTTTTCAGTTTCCAAAATCAATAAAATCTTCGTTATTTATTTTAAAAATCTAAAAAATTAAATATTTATGTTATATCTAACAAAATACGTTTTAAAAGTTTAAAAATTTTGAATATTTATTGTGATATTTTTATATGTAAGTATAAATCTATTATTATTATTTACTCATTAGTATAAGTAGGTTATTTACATAGAAGATAAGATTCTAAATACAGCTTTAGGCCATATTCACATTAGCTACTAATATAACGTTATATTTTTGAAAAAAAAAAAAAGTATTTCAAGTCAAAATAAGTTATTAATAATTTAAATTTCTTGATATCTAATAAATATAGTGAAATATGAAAGATATTAAAAAGAAACATGAATCGCATAACTTCAAAATCACATTAAAATAATCTGCAGAAAATGAGACCCAGGTGTATTTGATTCTAATATATTTGATCTACTTTAATTTGGATAATCATTGGCTATTGTGCTTATGTATTATTAATTACATTATAAACCTTTCATATAGACTTGGTAACAAATTATTTGACTTTGCACATGAATATATATTTCATAAACATGACTTGAAAAATTTTAAAGAAATTTAATACTCTATAAAAATATCTAATCTCACCAGTTTAATTTTAATATTTTAAAATTATAAACAATAACATAACTCTAAAGAAAAAACATTTAGTTCATTAAGGCAACAAAATATACAAAAATATCAAATTCAAATAATTTATTATTAATGATGACTTATTTATATAACACTAACAATTTAAATAATATATTACATATTTAAAAGTATTAGAGAGATTTTTTAAATAGAAATTAGTAAGAAGAGAGCTGCATTATATATAAATTTAAATCTTGGAGAGAACTTTATTAAATAGTGTATTTTGTATAATATTCTAATTACATTTTATTATAAAAATTGTAACTATCTTTCATATTTTCTAAATTTTATTTTCTCTAGAACTATAATTTATTAAATATTCTGTACTAATAAAATATTAAGTTTTTATTTTTATTTTTTGTATATGAATGAAGTACGAAAATATTTCCAGTGCATACCACTATCTGAAATAAATATCAAATCATCTCAAGCATTAAGAAATTTTTAACTACATCCTCTGTGAAACAAACATTTAAAATCCGCATTTCAAAAACAGCTGAGATATGGGCTCTAAACATTTATTTCACAGAGGGCATAGTTGAAAATTTCTTAATGTTTGAAGTATTTGATATATTAATGAAGTAGTATATATATTCTCATTTACACATTTTTCATATCCATTTCATTTTTCTGATATCTTTCCACTTATGATTTTTTTCATCCTTCTCCACTCCTAGACAAATATATTAATATAAGAACTTATATAGTAATAATAATCTTGAACCATGAAATCAATTGGCTCTCCATACTGCTGTATAAATTAAAAATCTTATATTTAAAAAAGTAAACAATTGTAATGGTTTTGTATGTCAAAAAATTTCATGTTATTGTAGGTTTAAAATATATAATAAATGTTACCCAATCAAAAACAAAGCTTAAAAATTAAATAAAAAGGTGATAATTAATGAATAAAAATTTTATTAAACATATTATTAAATAATTAAAAAAAAAACCACTATCCTGTGTGGAAATATAATGTATAATAAATATATTTCAATTACTATGATTTTTTTAATGATAATTTTATATTTTACAGTTGCCATTTTGAAATTACAAATTTGATATTCCATTGAATCATGGCTTGTTAAATTAAAATGAGATATGTACAAAAAAAAAAAAAATAGCCTAATGTACATTTTAAATTTTATCTGTGTGTACTTTATAATATGTTAAAAAGTTTTTTTTTTTTTGTAATTATATGAATAAAACCTTGATTATTTTTTTTTTTGCACTGCTATTTTTTAACAGTTAACCAATTTTTCACTACTAGAAGAAATTATTGTGTTTTTTTAATGTTTATCAAAAATATAATTTCAAAAAATTAAAGTTATCTGAAATCTAAAATATCAACTTTGCAAAAGAAAAAAAAACGGTAATGAAATGGATATTTATGTATTAGTTTGATGGTGATGAAAGTTTCCAGCACAAACAAATGTATATATAAAGACTCAAACATATTTACAACCTTCTAAACAGGAAATGAATTAATATTTAAAGTGAATATTAAATAATATTCCGATCAGGAGAAAGTTGTTAGTCAAAATGCTGGTTTTGCTACGAATTTTGATTAAAAGTATAATGCGATGTTATGAAAAAATGCTGGGATGACTAATCGATCATCTTACTGTCCAGCTTTAATTTCTGCCCAGTGAATTTTTGAATAATTTTTTATCCCATGAAATGATTAACATTTGGGAACTGCCTGATATTGAGGACAATGCAGTTGTTCACTACTTTCAAAAGGTCATACACCATAATAACTGTGCAAAAAGTTTGTGCATGGCGCATGTTATTCCAAGAAAAGTACAAAATTTTACAAAAGTGATGACTTACAAGCTATTGGATATAACCATTTTCGAAGAAATCATAGCTACATTTGCCTTTGCATTTTGCAGGACATAAAAATCTTCAGTCCATCCCAATAATTGTAATGAACAATCTTTTGCTTTTTTATTAGAATAAATGTATATTGCTAAAAGTTTAGTTGTTGCAATATCATTTTTTACAAAAAAGAAAAAAAAAAAACACGTAAATATATGTTCATTTATTTCCAGTAAAAAAGTTATAGGTTGCCACTTTGTATGAAATAAAATGATTTCTCATTATTTTTGCAAATAACTCGATTTGATTCAAAACATAAGTACATGTTTTTTTATTTCCACTAAATAAAATTATAGGTCACCATTTTATACTAAATAAAGTTACTTATCATTTATCAAAATTGATGGATTGCGTTTGTCAGAAGATCATGTGCCGATGTTATTTTATGAGATTACAAGATTAGAAAGTTATCACCAGACTATATGTATGTGAACTAAATTGAAAACATGAGATGAAGTAAGGGACTTTAAAACAAGACAGTTTTGCCTAGAAATGATTTTTTTGATATCACATGAATATTTATTCAGTTGACTAATTTCTCTTTAAAAAGCTGTATATATAGAATGAAAACTCATTTTGAACATTAAATATGTATTAAAAAATAAATATTTAATAATTTTACAAACAGTAGTAAACAAATAAAAATTATTTGTGTTTAATCTATACATACTAGCAATTTTAGTCTGAAGATTCATTGTTTTTTTTTATCATTTTTACTACTAACTTTTTTTTATGATAATCAATAGCAATGATTTGGATTATATTTCCAACATTTTATTTTTAAGATTAAACTGTTATTTTGTATTGTATATCGATAAATTTTACTAAGTTTACAAATGAAAAGCATTCTTAAAAATACTATTTCAACTTTGTAAATGTAGAAAAAAATAAATTGAAGTGCATAAACATAACTAGCTTTTTTTGTTAAAATAATAATAGCTATTTTATTATTGGATGATTGTCACATTGCCTATAAAAATATTGAAAGAATAAAATATTTATTTGAATTCCATTTCTAAACTCCAAATGAATTATTGTTAAGTTATTATAAATAAAATTCTATTTCAAAATTTAAAAATGTACTTATAATTATTAAAAAATTACAAAACTATTACAGAGTTTGTGAAAGTGTCCCTTTTCCAGCCAATTGTAATTTTTTTTATATAATTAATGTTTTTCTTGACCTGACTTCTTCAAAAAATATTTTCAAATAAAATCTAAATGTAATCATGAATAGTTTTGGTTCAATATGAATATTTTATAAATATATTGTGCAAAAATAATCATAAATATGTAAATGAACTACAGAAAAGATACAATTGTTTTTCAAAGTGAAACAAAGAAACAACATTTTCAAGAGCTCTGTCAAGTACTTTCAGGGCCTTAAATCTAAGAATCTAACAATCAGTTTATTATTGGTTCATTTGTATTAGGTTCTTTCTATGATACTAACATCTTCAGATTTTTAAAAAATCAGTAAATCAAAACATATTTTAGTTCCAGTGTTTTCTATTAAATGAAAATAAGTAAATGCTACAGATAGCTACAAGAGAATGATGGTAAACTGAATGTGACTGGAGCATCACTAGAATGCATGCAAAAGTTTCAGTTACTAGTGAGACCTTTATATAATTGTTCAATTTTTACTAAAAGTTACTGATATTTAAGAAATGTAATTGGAACTAAAGTAAAATATTTCTAAACTGATAAGCACCTTGTTAAATTTATTTTTTAGTCATTGTTGAATATAATGGGAAAAATAAAGTGAAATTTAAAAAATCACTGGTACAATATTTTTTTGACTTCAAATTGCATTTTTTTAAATAATTGTTCAATTAACAAACATTCTTATGTATATCTGATAATTAAAGTATTGCTTTTAATTACTTAAGTATTTCTGTTTTAAATGTCACTATTTATAGTTAAAATTTGCAGCTAATTTAGTATTTATTATCCAGTAAAGTATGAGCTTAATTTAAAGATCATTTATCCTGAAATAAAAATCTTTCTTTTACAATAGAAAAAAAACAGAATTTAGTAACTATATACATTTATCGATTGTGTATGATAAGCTGTGCATATAGATGGTCAAGGTTTTTATCACTGATTCGGCCATTGTAGCAATATTTCTCAAAAACTTTGCCTGTTGAATTGGATCAATATTCAAAATTATTTTTGCATTTCATTTAAAGATAGATATAAAAAGAAATTATTTTAATGCTTTTTGATATAAGATTTCTTATGAAGTTATATAATAAAAGAAATTAGATTAAATTATGTGGCATTTATAAAATATGTTAAGAATTTAATAAATTTATGAAAAGATACTTCATTTGATTTGGCAAAGTATCAAACCATACCATATTATTTAGAATATATTTAAAGTGCAGTAGTATTTTATGTTCGAAAAATTGGGAAAGAAATTAACCCTCAAATTTAAGATGCATATATGTACTTAAATAGGAAACTAATATAAATGCAATAAACTCAATTTATTGTGAACCATCATCAGATATATGGTATTTTCATTTTCTACATCTTCACTTACAGAACTTGAATTCTCATCTTCACTATTCCATTAGGGTACATCATTTTTAGGCCATTTAAATTTCAGTTGAACATTATAATTTCTTTGTCAATTTGCTTTTGTGTAAAAGTACATTTTCCTATTAAAATCTGAATCATTCTTCTAAAATAATTTATATTTTTATAAATGTTTTCTGAAAAAAATATATAAAAAAGATTACGTTTTCGCTTTAAAAATGAAAACAAAAATATCGGAATTGGCAAAATAACATTAAAACATTTTAAAACATGTTTTTCACTTAAAAAATCAAAAGGAAGCTATCAGAACTCAAAATGTTGACAGGTACTCTCTAGTACAGAGAACAAACAAGCAATCAGCACTTTGGAAGGCAGGTTTTATGTTGATTTGTTTGTTGTAAAAATATTCTAAAGGTTATTCGGTAAAGTTTTCTCGATAAAATAATGGTAAAATTGGTAAAATAACATTAAAAGATTCTAAAATATTTTCAATTTAAAAATAAATACAAAAATATCGAATTATCAACATTGGCACAATATTGTTAAAAGATTCTAAAACATACGTTTCACTTTAAAAATCAAAATGAAAATATCGAATTGTCAATATCATCAAAATAGCATTAAAAGATTCTAAAATATATGTTTTCACCTTAAAAATCAAAAGAAAGTTATTGGAACTGTCAAAACTTTGACAGGCATTCTTTTGTCTAGAGAACAATAAATAATCAGTGCATTGGAAGGAAAGCTCTTATCTCATTGTTATATTGATTTGTTGTAAAAAAAATTTAAAGATTCGATAGTTTTCTCAATAATATAACAGTAAAATTGGCAAAATAATGTCAAGAGCAGCAGTTTGAGAATTGAGAAAAACTCTTGTACCATTATGAATAGTAAGCCTATCCAGTATTAATTATTTGATCAGCTGTTATGTATTTTTTAACTAGAGCAATTATCATAATTTATTGTGGATTCAGTTAGAATATTTTTTTATGTTTGAATTATGGTAATTGGAGTTTTCAATTTTAATTTTTAATTTGTCATTCTATATTATTATAGCATTTAGTATATGAATTGCTATAAGACTATTGTAGGGTGAGGTCTGTTATAATGAAGATTTCTAGAATGAATAACTAGTGAACACTTTTTCCACTAAATTATGATTTATAGGAAAAATGTACAATCACACAATGGATCTGGAATAGCAAATATAGTTGCCATCTAAATAGTTATCAATTTAGTTCACTTATTTATTTCTAGTGCTAAAACTGTAATATTGTATATATGTTTTTGTTTAAAAATAATTTTTACCATAAACTATAAAAGCAGAATTTGAAATTGGATTGATATTATTGTTCACAAAATGTAAGAACTGCTGGAAAAATATTGTTCACGTTTTTTGTTTAATCTTTTCTGAGACCCATCTATAAGCCCATGTTATATTGAATGGCATTTTGGTTGCTTCAGCTTCAATTTTCTCTCTTGGAGCTGGCTTTAGCTTTTGTCTGTTGGTTTTGCACATATTTGACAATAAAAACTGGAACTGAAATGATATTGAATTATTAATTCAAAA
The DNA here is from genome assembly GCA_028023455.1 of Epiperipatus broadwayi. NCBI lineage: Eukaryota > Metazoa > Onychophora > Udeonychophora > Euonychophora > Peripatidae > Epiperipatus > Epiperipatus broadwayi. Next base: position 5,206,850 of record JAQFVV010006206.1, read on the forward strand.
TCTGAAGATGTCAGTATCATATAAAAAACCTGATGCAAACAAGCTGACTTTGACTGTTTGGTAGTTTTTTGTTCTCAAGTTGAGGAGTTATTGTGTTTGCTTTCAAGAATACTCATTCATTTGTTTAGATTTTGAAAATAAAAATGTATATTTTCTGTAGTTTGTTTATATGTTTAAAAGTATTTGTGCTGTATTTATTTTTTGATTAGAATATTAATATTTAGATTCAGATTTTTTTTTACAAAAAATTATTACTTTTAAAAAATCATGTCAAGAGAAAAGTAATATCATAAAGTAAATAGTTATGATTGGCTGAAAAAGAAATGATTCCATTATCATTGTGACAGTTATTTTTTGTTACTTTTTATATCTTATAATAATTTATTGGATTTTAGGAATAGAGATAAAATAAATTATATTTCATTCATAAAATATTTTTATTGGTAATTGCACAAATGCAAAAGCTATAATTCTGATTATATATTTTCGGTTTATTATTTTTTTCTTTATTTTCAAAGCTATATTTTTAAGTACAATTTTCATTGTAAAATTATAATATAAAATTTGTGGAAATAAAGAGTAATGGTTAATTTTGCAGCTATAAAGTCTAGCAATTAAGATGGCTGTTTACTTCAGAGATGGCATGATATTTTTATAGTTTTTTTTTTTAAAAAAGTGATCTAAAAAATATTGATTTATTAATTTAAAAAAATATGAAGAGATCAGTCAGTAAAGATCAAAGCATATTTAGTTCAGTCTTCATGTTTTTAGCCCAGCCTCCATGTGTTTGATAGTTTGGGTTCTTTATAATTTGTTTTCTATCACATTTGTGAGTTTTTAGGAATAACACAAAATATGATTGTTTGCAGTTTACTAAATATTTCTGATTGTATTTGCACAATAATTATATAATTATTTAAAACCAAAAGAATACATGTATACACTTTGATTTTATTTGTTTGTTTTATTTTTAAAGATTGAAGTTAATAAATTCAACTGTAAAGTTAATAAGAAAACTTTGGACACTAAGATAACCACAGATCATGACATTGATCACATAACATTGTTAGGATTTTTTGGTATATTGTAAAGCAATATTAATATTTTAAAGCAGAATTATATAGATTTATCTGAGATTAACATTTATTTATTCATGTTTTAAAAATAAATTTCAGTCAAAGAAAATTTTGTTGATTTTCTGGATACTATGACCATTTTTCTACCTACTGTTGAAATCCTTTAATCTCATTACAAACTGATTTTCAATATTTGCAATGTTCAAATATGACTTTTTAGATTGCTTTTCATTTGTAAAATCAAATTTCTGAGAAATCAAGTTCAATTTATTAAGTTTTAGTATAGAATAAAGATTTTATTATAAAATTAAAGGTTGAACATTAACAAAAATTTACCAGGGCTAACCATAGATAATGTTCATCTGTTAAGGAGTTAATTTGTTAAAATAAAAAGTTGAAAATTTAATTCAAATGGCTACTGAGGCTCTCAGAAAATATAAAAATGCTTAATTAAAAAGTAACATTAACCTTTCTGAGGGTCACTTCATTATTGGCCAAGTGAGGTAAAACTCAGAAACTTTTAATTGGTCAATTGACATCTTTGATAGAAATATTTAATCTTTTAATGTATATTAATTTTAGTTTCGTTTTCAAAAAGTATATTAATTATTTGTAATGTTAGGAAAGTAAACGAAAGTTTTTTCAAAAATATTTTTTTATTTGTATTTTATAGAAATATTCAAAAGCAGAAAAATCAAAGAAAACATTACGAGCAAATTACAAGCAATGCAAACGTCATTTATATCCCTCCCAGATTTATCGTTACGAATTTTTTAAGAATTTTTTAGTAAAATCTTAGCGTTTTTCTAAAAATAATTATATTTTCAGCATATTTTAACCAAAATACATTATGATATTTAAATAAATGCCAGAAAAATATTCTAAAACATTAATCTTTGTTTGAAAATTAAATAAACAGCTTGGGGCAATCTAAACCCTTGACAGGATGTCAAAATTATTGCTATTGCTGGTTTCTTTTTCAATTTACAATCGTGTAAAGTATACAATTTTTTAATAAAACCTTACTACTTTTGTAAAATAACGATATTTTCAGCAAATTTTATGAAGATAATTTATAATATGTACGAAAAATAATTAAAAAAACATTCTAAAACATATATTTTCATTTTCAGCGGTGAAAAAATATTTATCGGAATCATCAGGCAATAAGCATCGAGAATGGATGGCCCAACCAATCAGCACTGGCCTTCTTCTTTTGTTAAAGTTAAAATACTCCTAGTATTGATTTTTTACTTGTAAAATAATTCAAGAGAGGGCAGCATTTTACAGGACTTTTTCTAAAGTTTCCTATAAGTATAAATACGTCACCATAGCTCAAAAAATGGCCGATTTAGAGCAATCCAAAGCCTTTGACGCAACAATGCGTTGAACCCCATAAAGGGTTAAAGTATTCTAGATATGGTACTTATGTATTAACCTGTCTAGTAAGCTTGGCAGCCATTTTTAATTATACAGTTTTAGGGGCCCTTCGAGTATTTGTTTATGGGGTTTTTTTCCAATTTTATTTTAACATATAATGTGTTAATTGTTACATTTTTAAAAATCAATAAATTGTTTGTAAATTTAATTCAGAAGGTTTATTTCAATTTTTTTATTATTTATATATATATATCATTTAAATGCCAACACGCTCTGAAAATTGTCATAGTTTGTTTAAATTCAGCATCTTTATTTTTGTCATTACCATTTTGGAAAAATGATGAAAGTTTGGGGTTTTCCTTTTGCAGAACAGCATACTCACAAAAAGTCTGCATTAATGGACATGATATGACACTTTACATTTCTAATATATTTTTTATTTTTATATTAAGAAGGTTAAGTCTGTGTTATTGGGCATGATACGACACTTTGTTTCTCATATTTTTATTATTTTTATATTAATAAATTGACTTAATACCGAAAACTAATATTAAATAAGTAGAAATATAACTAATGTTTGAAGGTTTTTTTTTTGAAATTACAATAATGATAAAAAGTAATAAATATGACATTTCTTGTCAGCAATATTGTTTTAAATATTTATTGTATTGCTCTTGAAACTGTATAAATGGCTGCCAAGCTTAGTAGACAGGATAGTATACCAGTACCATAGATACCTATAATTAATAATAATTTTAGCTGTCAAAAAAAAAAATTCAAAACAAAAGTTTTTGTAAAATGACAAATTTAAAATTTATTCATTTAATTTGTATATCTTTTTCATTATCTCTAATGATAAAATGTAACATATATCTACCACATGCCTGCAATTTTTTCAATTTCATTTTTGTTTTTTTAAAATCTTTGTCTTCTTTTACATATACTAACTAATATGAATTTTAATCATAAACCAAAAAAATGGCAAAAATTAATTTCTAAAAGTGAAAGCTGTAAAATGGTCAGTGATTTAAATTTTGAATATGTTAGATCAAATCAGCCTTCTACATTATTTTTTTAAAATGGCAAATTAAAAAGTAAACAAAATGGATTTCATCTTGAGCAGTTTCCATTATAGAAACTTCTTGTTAATGTGCATTAGTAAAAAGTACATGATGTTAATATCAGTGAGATAATTATTTATGAAAACATTAAGCCATTGTTTGACGAATTTTTGATGTTTTCTAATAATACATAGTGTTGTTGCAAAAGAGTTTATTATCAGTCAAGCAAAATTCAACAAAAGAAGTAGATTGTAGAGTGTTACAAGACATTGTGGAGGTTCTATCCAGATAGGACCATTGCTGTATTTTATTTTACAAAAAGCGGTAGTTCTGAAATCAATGATCGGAATTTTTATTAGGATATATAAATTTACATTTTAATTTTATGCTTTTAAAGGATAGATTTTAGTTGTCTTTAAAACGTATTTACACTGTGTTTGTTAAGCAATTACTTTTAGATATATTTTTACAGTTACTATTTTTGATGATTTTTGCTTAAATGGTTATGATTTTGGTTTGTGAATTATGAATATATTTTGTCTAAATATATGTATTTCAATGTAAACTACAATGAACCAATTGCAAAATGAATGGCTTTTTGGAATAATTTAGCAGACTCCATTGTATAAAAAAAATAGAGAATTGCCATAACATAATTTAAAATGTGAAATCAAATGCATAATTAATAGATAAAATTAGTTTACAATTTTGGATTTCCAATCTAAAACTCTATTGTCCAGCCATAGTTATTCCCCATATAGAACAAATAATGTATTGATAGATGGAAGGGGGAGGGGATTCTGTACATTTATTATTTTTAATACATTCAAAGCAATATACTAATTAGTAGAATATTCAACAGTTTGCATAACCATAACAACATGCAATGCAGTTACACATAGTCAAAGACATGAAGCAATAAAACTAATTATGAATTATATATATTTTCTCAACTGAATGATCTTGTAATTGTATAACATTGCACAACATTGGAGATTTCTTATCTATATCAGATCAGAGATCTAAAAATTAATCTGATTATAGAAGCATTTATAATCTATAAATTGTGTTGTAAAATATTTATAGATGAGACATTTAACAAATAATATTAGACAATGGAAGTAATTCAGCATATAATACTATTAAATTACCTTCATCATAAACTTTCAGGCAAACATCAATTATGACTTGTTGCTGTAGTAACAGTGGCTTTGATATTTTTGGGCTTGATGTTTTATATTTAGTGAAGTTATCACAGTTTACAAGAAGCTTTATCTATTCATCAAGTGTTCTCTCATGATAAATGAATTGAATTATTTATTCTCTATTGCATGGTGATAGTTTAATGTTTTTTTTTTTTTATAATCATATGCTAATCTTTTTGTCACATTTTGACTACAAAGGGCTCCATTTTGATATAACAATGTACAAATGTAATTTAGAATTACAATCACTCTCAACTGAGTATGCATAACTGCTAATTAGAGTGATTACAATGTTTCCTATGCATCTTTGTGGGGGGGGGGGTGCTATAAGAACATTGAACTCTTGGTTTTTCTAAAATAAACCATAATCTAGTATGATTTGTTTGCAGTTTGTTCTTAAATCTCTCTTCAAAAAAATCTAAAATATTTTTAATTCAGCTCAATAATTGATATAAAGACTATATTGTCTGGGTGCCTGGTTATAGGACTAATAAAACATCTCCTTCAATTGTTAAAAACAAGAAATTTATCATAGGTAAAAATATGCTCTCCCAATTTTTTTTTTATAACTCCAAAAACAAACTACAAGCATCATATGAGTCTAAATTTACTCCTCTGCATTTTGGTAAATATAAAGACAGACATAACATTACAAAACAGGACTTTATATTTAAATTAGAATCTTTTCCTAACAATCTACATCCAGGATCATATGCAATTCCCAAATTTATACTTACACATCTCTTTCACTTAACAATATCTATTATTCAAATTATACTAAACTACAAGTGTAGACCACTTGTATTCTGTCTCAATGGTACCTTTCCTTAAGAAAAATGTTATTTCATTACTGCTTAATAATCTTCGCCTTGTGTCATTGACCTCCATTCTAATTAAAACTAGAATCATTAATAAAAGATAAGATTGAACCTCTCATTCTTCCCCATCTATCAAATTTTCAATTTGCCTAAAAAGTTTGGTCCACCACCGCTGCAATTACACTTTTTAAAATGACTTATTGATATTAAACATTCTAAAAAATCAGAACTTATTGCAGTGCAACTTGATATTACTGCAGCCTTTGATTCAGTTCTTATTGTCGAGCTACTACAAATCCTTAAAGAACATAATGTATGTACTTCTATTCTCTACATATTAGTGAACTTATTCAACAACAGACAAATTCTCATTACATTAAATGGACAAATCTCCCTTATTTCTTTCCACATCACTCTATCCCACAGGATTCACCCCTAAGCTCACTTTTTTTTTTGCCTTACTACATTAATTCATTTTTATCAAGCATCAAAAACAAACTCAGGGATTTATAGCTCTTTTGTAAATTAAACAATTACTTAATATATATGGATGACTTAATCAACTTGTTACTGTCAATATATATATATATTAAGTAATTGATATTCTAAACAATTATACAGAAAAATACATTCTCTGAAGTAATAAAGTAAACTCCTCTCACTGACTTTTTCCATAAATTCTTAGTTTCCCCATTTAGCTTTCTGAAAATGCTACAAGATCTGAAATCCAAAGTAAACTTCTTACCTCTAAAGAAAATTCAGTTAATTTATTATCTAAAGTATATTTATCCATACATGCAAAAGTATCTCTCATCAATATTTTGATCTTTTCAATAACTTATTATATGCCTCCTAGTAGGTAAACTATATCCTTCATCAAAAAGATAAATTAACAATACAATAAATTGACCTGGAACAGTATCAATTAATAACATATCAATGCAAAAGCTTGCCAAACACAATGGAGTCTTATTATACTGTATGTCAATATCAATAAATAAATCACCAAGTTTATAATCTTGCATCCTGAGGCACTAAACTTTATATTGTTTAATCCATCAGATATCTCACTACCAATAAAAAATCCTTTCATTAAAAGATTAATCACATCCATAGCTAAATACACTACACCAGCTGAAAAATTATTTGCAACAAAAATTAAATATTGGGACACATATATAATAATAGTACATAATGGAAGAATTAATTAACTCTCCACAATCTAGGCTTAAATTTCCTAATAAACAGATAGTTCAAAGATTTAAATACTGGTATTTGGAGCCAAAATATTTGGATTTTTTTTAATGAAAATCAATCTTGAGATTCTTGCTATCAATGTCTTTCTAGCCAAAAAACAAATTGTTTTTGCAAATATAGACTCTATATGTTCTCTATGTCACAAAGAAGAAAAAACTATGAGCATTTTCTTAATAATTTTATCCAGCTTTACAAGCATACCAAAACATAATAGTTTTAATTACTAGATTTCAAATTATTTCTCTTACTTAAATAGTTTTAATTACTAGATTTCAAATTATTTCTCTTACTTATTTAAAAAGTAGTTTAAGTAGAGTGCTTTCTCCTAACATATGAATAACTATATTTATATTTTTTACTCTATGGTTTGAAGATATGATTTTTGTTTTAATCTGACATCTTATAAGCTTCAGTCATTTTTCCATAACAAATTCGCTAAAATAAAGAACCTGACATCCTTTCAGCTACATGAAATTTAATCAAACTACCAATATCTTTGTAATTATTAGACATTAAAATCTTCTCTATGCTATATATATTAACTCATGTAAAATGTTTTTTCTGTAAACTCATATAGAAATTTAACACTTAGGTTGGATTTTATATTTAGTTAATCTTCTCTTTAGGACTTGAAAATACATAATGTAATGTTCTGATCTCTTCATAGCATATTTAAATATATATCATATAATATAACATAACCTTTCATTTGCAGTAAAGTATGCTTTAAAACTAATTAAGATAGATAAAAAAAATAGATTTTAAAAAGTAAAAAAAATATCAAGTTTAGTTAAAGCATCTATATTTTGGATTACTTTTTAAAAAAAAAAAAAAAGAATATTAAAAATGATTAAGATTTTTTTTAAAAAAAATTCTCTGGAAGTTTGCTAACAATTAGCTGCTAATAATTTTGATGATTGATTATCTTATTTACAAATATATTATTGTGTGAAGCTGTTATGTCAAAAAGTTAAAAAAATTTATTTACTCATCAATTTTTTTTTATGAAAAAGAAATGTAAGTAATGATAATAGTCATGCCACTGGTTGAATTACATGCACCCATTCAACTGCTTTCAAACTAATGTTTAGTGCTAATATTTCTAAATGTTTGCCTTTTTTTCATTGTCATCAACTTTTTAATGAGTTTATGAAAACTTTTCTATTACTAATTATAATTAGTATTGGATTTTATACTATATGTTTGATAGAATAACTAGTTTTAAAACATGTTAAATATTAATATATGTTTTTCTATATGTGGATGGTGAGATTTTTTTTGTTAGTCTTTTATATTATAAGAATTTATTATTAAGTAAACTGTAAAACCTTTATTCAAAAAAAAATTGTTATAGTTAATTTTGATATGATGATTAGAGACGAGGGGGTAGAACATCTTAATATTACAATACATATAGTAAAAAATTCATTAGAAACAATTTCTTAGTGATATAATTATGCTTTTACTATAAGTGTACTGATTGCCATGGTAGAACAAATTAATAAGCATGTAATTTCATATTTTGTTTATATTCATTCATTATTCAATTGATATATGAATAGAAAAATTATTGGAGAACACTTATTGAAAGTACGTGCTAATATTCACTCATTTTAAAGTAACCCACCATTTTACACTATGTTCAGTTTTGAATCATTTTTGTTTTATCTACTTCCATCACAATCATTTTAGTTTTTTTTTTAAATTAATTTCTGGTAAACATTGCAAACAAGATAAAATATATAAATAAAATGTACTATGAGACTCACAAAAACAAACAGCTTTTAGTGTTATAAAGTGCTTTTTATTCCCTGCATTTTTTTTTTTTTTTTTAGTATTTAATAACATTTTGTATGCAGTATATTTTTATATTTTATATGGAATTTGAAATATGTTTTGTTATTTTAATGACAATTATATTTATGAGAAAACTTACCACTGTTATCCTTGGAAGATGTTACATTTGATGAGGATAACTGCAATTTCTAATTTATGAATGTTTTTTTTTTTTTATTATTTCTAAGAATAAATACAGGATACCTGAAAAGGAAAAATATATATTTGGTCACTTAAATAGAATCATTGTTCTTTGGTGTTTGAGCATCACTTGACTTTCTGAGCACTTGATATGATATATATAATATAATATTCCGTTTTTTGATGCACACAATTGATTTTTTATTTAACATTATTTATTTACGTTTATGTGCTAAGAAATATTTGTAACTGTCAATAAAAATGATGTATTTATTGATGAATAAACTAGTATAGTGAAAGAGACTTTATATGAAGAGTATTCTCTTCATTTTTATTTATTCTTTTTTTTTAAACAATAGAGCCAAAAATGTGTCATAAAATGTTATTTATTAATTTAAGTAACAGCAGAGGTGGGAAAATACAATTTTTTAGTTCTTTTTTTTTTTTTAATAGTAATGTGATCAAAACAAAAAATAATTTTTAAAATAACTGAAATTTACTTACATGCAATTGTATTTTTAAGTCTTTTTTTATTTTATTATTCTATGTCCAGTTTTTCAATTATAAAGCTGTTTAATGCCCTATTAACTTTATTCTAATTCAATTCATAGCTGTATTGAGTTGATTCTATTTAGTAGAAAAGCTTAATTTAAGTTAGTAGGAAAATACTCTTTGTTAGTTTAATGATCACAAACAATAGTGATTAACTTAATGTTTAGTTAAACAACTTATTTTAGAAACTAGTTTTTCTAAAATGAAGTGCCAATGATAAGTGTCTCTTGTTGTCATTAGTTGGATAACTTTTGTTCACAAAAGAATAATGAAAGGTAATGGGATTTTTACTGTTGTGTTTTGCATCAATAATTTTTATATATAAGTACGTTTTTGTTATGACAAATTATTATAAAAATATAAATTGTGCATATTTGTTTATATATTTTTAAGTTGTCCGTGTTTATTGTGTGTGTATGTATTTCTGTTTTATGTTAATATATCTCTCAGTGTCAAATATATATATTAATAATTTTGTAAGCAAGTAATATAGCCTTAAGTAGCCTATTGTAGTATAAAAGCCTCTTTATTATCTGTTCACTGAGGAATTGTAAAGGAATTATTCAAAACTGTCAGTCAGGGATTTTGTAGCTAAGAATAACTAAATAGGAGTACATTTACCAACCAGTAACTATATAATTAGCTGAAGTGGCTCTGGGTTGATTATCTGAAAAAGAAGCATAAGTTTGCTTGGAAACTCTTTAAGTGCCTTGAAGATAAAAAAAAAAAAAAACATTATATGACTTACCCAAATTTGAACCCAAATCATGGCATGTAACTATACTAATCATTATATAAGCATATATTTAAATTTATTATTGTAACAATGCATTTATAAAGGTATTTATGTATCTACATTAGCGTTTGTTTAATATTGTATTTGCATGTATGTATTTGTTTATGCACAGTGCATGTTAGTATTTATATCTTATATGTTTGTGAATACTAAGATGCATAATAGTATTTTAAAATTATGAAATGCCAAGTACACTTTTACCCCATTTAGTGAGGACAATTGGTTCCCCAAAACTCATAATAAACCAAGGATACATAATAGTTTTCTATGGGGGAAAATTTAGCTTGGTCCTGTAGATAAAAATTATACCATAAATTGTGATTATATTAACAAACAATTTAACTTAATTTATATAGTAATTAAAAAAAAGCTATAATGTACAATGTATGCATGTATAAACTGTGCTATGTATATGTTATGCAGGTATGCATTTAAAATATGTATTTAAGATAATGCAACTTAAATCTGTATTTAAAAAATACTTAGCTTAAAGTTGTTTTTTCCTGAAATCCATTCATCGATCATCATTCTTCAATTTTCTGAATTATTTATCAGTTGTTCATTCTAAGATCCATTGTTATCTTCTAAATTCTTTGGCAACCTTGTTTTTTTTTTTTTTTTTTTGGATGAAGTTTACCAGGTGTTGATGACTGAGGATTTCTAGAAAAAAAAGTTTAGAATGAATTAGTGACTTGCTTCTTTATTTTTTAAATATTTTATAAGGTCTCATTCATTGGTATTAAGCTGTTCACGGCCTCGTGATACCAAATCAGTTCCTTTAATTTTTTGTTGCCTAGGTTCTTTTCTACAGGTGTGTTAAGTTTGTTGTCTTCATTGTCTTCCATTTCTATATCCATTTGCATTAATTTCCTGTTAGTTAATTCTTCTATGTTGCCATCACCAACCTGTGCATCAACAGCTATTTTTAGAGGAGGTTTTTTTCAGTGCTTATAGTGAGTTGCAGGAAGACTTCAACGTAAGGTTAAGAGTTATATTAGTAATCTTGATTCATGCATCAACAGCTATTTTTATAATGAAGTCCTTTGTGGAATTGTCATATTGGCATCGTTATCCAAAGTTTCAACAAAATATATTAGTTATTGAAGATAGTAAGTACATCTTGAAGGTTGTGATGATTCCTTGATCTATAGATTGAAGAAGTGATATAGTATTCAGTGGTAATAATGGCTGCCATGGTTCCAGTTAAAAACGTATGTTGCTGCAAACTTTAACAAAAAAAATTGTAAAAAAAAAATAATAATTAAAAAATACTATATTTCTAGAAAAAAAAGTAGTTTCACTATGTAAGCATATAACTAAGTGGATTGAGAAAGGGGGAGTAAGCTTGCAGATGACAATTTTTTGTGTTCTTCCACAACAATATTCTTAATTGCATTGGGGATAAAAAATAAAAAAAAACCCATGCTGAAGTTTTATTTTTTTTAAATTCATAGTCTAATATTATTTACATGAAATTATTTAAAACTGAAAAAGCAATGTTAATATTATCTCACTTAACTGTAAATGTTTTGATCATAAAGATTTGTTATTTATCATCAGTTTAAAGATAGTCATATTACAGTGTTATACAGTAGCAAAACTATTTGTGCAGTTAACATTGAAAAAAATAAAAATTCTGATGTATTAAAAAGAAAAAAAAGTATCTAATACATTGTAATCAATATTTAGACTTTTTTAACAGTATGTACTATGCAGCACTTTAGATACAAATATGCTTGCTATGGCCTTTTTTATGGAATGAGGTGTCACATATCATTAAGTGCAGTAGTCATTTTTTAAAAATGACTTAGCAATTAATGGCAGAGGTATGAAGCCATTTAAATAAAAATTAAAAGCATGAATCTTCAATTTATTTGCATTGCATTTTCATGAACAAAATTTATTATTATATGCATAATACATGAAATCATTTCTTCTCTTTCCTTTTTTTTTATTATCGAAAATATGTTTATGATAATAAAGGTTTTAATTTAAAATTGCTTGATTGAATGTTTTAATTAATATATATATATATATAGTATACAATTTAAAATTAATTATTAATAGTATACTAGCAAAATTTATTTTTAGTTTTATGTGGGTTTTTTTTTTTTGATACTGCTTTTTTTTTTTTAGTTTACAATAATGATGCCACTTGTTTAGTTATATCTAAAACAAATTACAAAATTATGAATTAGAGACTTTGAGAAAATAATAATAACCATCTTATTTTCAAACTCATAAACACTTATATGAGCCATTCTGTCTAGAAGTGAGAGTGTGAATATGTAAATCATTCACTTTAAATCCATTTTTTATTTCAATAATCTTATTAGCACTTCTAAAATATTATAATTTACTTTGTACTAATGTTAGATATTGTTAAATTATGTAATAATCAATAAATTTTACTAGCACAGTGTTTAGATTGTAATTATGTAGAAGATAATCATTTCTTCTCATTAGCGCCATTAAACAATGATGTTAAAACCGCAAAGATACTCTTGCCTAGTTGCAAGATAAGACTTTGAGAAAATAAGAGTGTCCACCTTATTTTTGACTCAAATGCACTGTATATGAGCCAATTTTAAATGTTTAGAAGTGAAAGCATGAATATATAAATCATTAACTTTAAATCCATTTCTTATTTTAATAAATTGAGTAAATAAATGTTATTTTTAATTTAGATTTAGTAACTTTTGATCATATAAAGTGATTATTAATTGCATAATTCATGAAATCAATACCTCTTTTCTCTTTTTGTTTATTGAAATTACTTTAGATTTACAATGAGAGCAGTTTTGATTAAACTGAAAAGTTAAATAGTTTAATTAATATACTACACAATTTAAAATTAATTATCAGTACTACAGTATATGATCAAATTTTATTTTTAATTTTATGCTGAATGAAATTTGTATATTTTTTTTATGTAGTTTTTATGTTTGCAGTTATGTCACCTTTGGCATGGATTTGTCTGAAATAAATTGTATAATATTATGATTTAAAATTAAACAAATATTGTATAGTAAATGATATTTTAAACTTATATTTAGTAACTTTGGTCATGGAAAATTGATTTTTAAATGCTTATTACATAAATTCTTTTTATTTTCCACAAAATAACTTACAATTACAGTAACTAAATTTTACAATTATGATGATCATAATTTTTGCCATAAACAAGGTACCATTCACAAGAATTTTAATCATTAAAAGTGTGTAAATATACAGTTTTTAAGTTAATGTACACATTTTAATGTATGCATTATAGATCATAATTGTAAATTAATTAAAGCACGTTGAAAAGGCCAAAAATTAATAATTCCTGAAAAAAGTTTTTTTTATATGATTATTCTTATTATATATTATTGCTGTTAATAGAAGAGGTGATAGATCTGCATTATATATTCATTATTTTAAATATGGACACAAAATAGATAAGAAAAAATTTAATAGAAGGAAGATATATGAAACCACTTACATTAATTATAACAAAAATAATTGTATAAACATGCATAAAACGTCAATTAATTTCATTAATAATTGGTTAATGATAAATGAATGGAAGGTTATTTAATATACTGAACCGGAGATTTCTCCACTTCAAAAGTCCAATATTTTAAAATAGAAAAGAACAAAATATCGCTATAAAGCCTTGTATCTTGTTTTAATCCTTTGATAGAAGTCTCCAGTTAAAGACAGAAACGGCTTCAAGTCACTCGAAAACAGTCATTTTTTATATTACCATAGTGAGTTTATCGTCATTTTAAAGTTTAAAAAAAGTGTTGTATGATGCTGCGCTCTCTAGAATTGTTTTACAAGTAAAAAATCAATAATATTCAAATTTCAATCTTAACAATGGAAGAAGGCAGTCTTTTATAGGTACTGGTTAGTTGTTGCTCATATTTGACAAAGGAGAGAACTTGTCAATAATTTTCACCACTCCAACTTTTTTGTTTGATTTTGGAAACGAAAATGAAAGTTTTAGAGCATTTTAAAAGTATTTTTTGACATATTATAAATTATTAAGATAAAATATGCTGAAAATAAAATTATTTTAGAAAAATAGTTAAGATTTTAGCAAAAATTATTTACTTTTACACAACATAAAATTGAGAAAGAAATCAATGACATCCGCAGCACTTTCTAATTTGTTATGAACTTTCTTTTTAGGTCTTCCACTGTCGAATATTTGTATAATTATAAATAGAAATTTATTTTTGAAAAAACTTTTGGTCACTTTCATAATCTGACAAATTATTAATATACTTTTTACAAATAAAACTGAAAAGAATATATTATTAAAATATGAATATATTTTTACTGCTGATTCTGTAATTGTCCAATCAAAAGTTTAGAGCTTTAACTCACTCGTCCAACTGGAGTTTCTACACTGAAAAGATTAAGAGTACATGCACTAACATACATACTCATTTATATTTTGAAATTCTGTGATTTTATTTTTTCAATAGATTTTAGTTTAAAATAATTTTCTTTTGACACTTGTTTTTTTTCCATTACAGTATTTAAAAGCAAGCAAAGTTTTGATTGCAATTAAGTTTTTTTTTTTGGTTGATTATAATCTATTTTAACTCTTTAACAGAGCTCTTCAGTCTAAACCGGTGCCGGCTTCAAGTCACTCTAATTCCGCCATTTTTAACGCTACCGTAAAGATTTTATGCTCTTTTTAAAGGTTAAAAAAAGTTTCGTAAGATGCTGCCCTCTCTTGAATTATTTTACAAGTAAAAAATCAATAATATTCAAATTTTGGTTTAACAATGGAAGAGGACAGTCCGTTCTTGATGCTGATTGGTTGTTAACCATCGAGGACAAAGAAAACTGCTTGTCAATAATTTTTATCGCTACAATTTCTTTTGTTTCATTTTGAAAGGGATAAACAAATGTTTTAGATCTATTTAAAAGTATTTTTTGACATATTATAAATTATTTTGATAAAATATGCTAAAAATAAAATTATTATAGAAAAATAGTTAAGATTTTAGTAAAAATTATTTTCTTTTCCGCAACATAAAATTGAAAAAGAAATCACTGACTTCAGCAACACTTTTTAATTGGTTACTAACGTTCGTTTTAAATTTGCCACTATCAAATATTTTTATAATTATAAATAAAAATTTATTCTTGAAAAAACTTTTGTTTGCTTTCATAACATAACAAATTATTAATATACTTTTTACAAATGAAACTAAAGTAAATATAATATTAAAAGATGAATATATTTTTACGGTTGAGTTTGTGAATTGACCAATTAAAAGTTTAGAGTT
The DNA here is from genome assembly GCA_028023455.1 of Epiperipatus broadwayi. Lineage (NCBI taxonomy): Eukaryota > Metazoa > Onychophora > Udeonychophora > Euonychophora > Peripatidae > Epiperipatus > Epiperipatus broadwayi. The sequence continues at coordinate 5,222,260 of JAQFVV010006206.1, forward strand.
TTACCTCACTCGGCCAATAAAATTAATTGTCAGTGCAGGGATTAAAAGCTGAGACTTATTTTCTCATTTACTTAAATTTAATTAATGTTTGAAAATAGATAAAATCCCTGATTGGGTTTTGTTTTTTTAAATAAAGATTAAGCAGGAGGTAGAGATTTATCTTGGTCACAACTTTTAATTAAAGATTAGACAGGAGATAACAATTCACATAAGTAGCCCCGGGTTTTTGACTGGATTATCATTCTGTTTTTTATTCAGATTCTTATTGTGATTCTTATTCAGATTGCTGTCCTAATTTTTATATTTGCCATTTGCTCAATGCGGATCACCGAAATAGAATTTTTGCTGACCGCTGATAATATTTGTTGCTTGCTGTTTTCAGAAAGAATTGCTTAGCTATTGGCTAATAGAAGTAAATGTGCTAAGACATTGGAAATAGCAACTGTATATCCAGGATGAAAAAAATACCAAATTGTGGCTTCAAGAACATGAACTAAAAGTCTAGTCCAGAACTGATCCTAAAGATTTCCTTCAGACTCCTGAATAGATAAATGAAGATCAAAACCTTCATAAGGAACCGTATATAAACCCGAATTTTGCATATCCCACTGGAAGAAATCAGCTGGACAGAACATTATGCCTGAGATAAACTCACATTTTCATATTATAACCAGGACTTACATTTCTATGTTAAAGTCTCCGTTTAATCTAAAAAGAAACCTGCACATATAATAAGCTGTATAATCATTTAAATATCATTAATTATTTTATTATATATTTTTCTTATTATTACATATATTGAAATCTTAGTTTTAAGATTTTGAGGATGTATTGCTTGTTTATATTTTATATGCTTATTGTTTTTCTCATTTTATATTACTAACCCTGGATAAATGCTTGGGCAGATAGTAGTTTTTTTTTTAACTCGCCTGTCCCTTATTCCGTTCATTGAAATTAACTTAGACAATCTTGGTTTGTGTTTCCTGTATACTCTAAATCTTTTGGTTAGCGATTTATTGAGTGTATTGTTCTGATTTTCCTAAGTCACACAGATTTTGTTTACTTCTATTTAATATTATGTAAAATGATAATTTTTTCTTGTTCTCTTGTCAGAGTTGGCCATGGGGGTCTTAAACATGGCCTTTTCTTGAGCGTTTGTAGGCATTTGACATTCCTATGTCCTGATGTTTTTTTTTTCCGGGCTAAGGAAAACTCACCTGTGCTGTTCATTGACTTCTGGGCAAGATCATTTTTTTTCAAAATCTCTAAATAAAGACAATTGGAATTTGTTTATATAAATCACTAGCAGGAAGACATTAAAAATCCTTTTTAATTCTTAGATGAGAAAATGAACTTATTTGCCAAAGTGTTTAATGCGCCAATACTCTCATACATTCTCTGATAAATGAGGTGGAGGAATTTAGGTCAAACTTTTATATTTTGGTTTGATAAATATTTTAGAATTAATAAACTTTAAAATTGTTTATTATTATTTTGGCTAACATTTGTCTCTGTATCCTTTTTTCACTTGTCCAAATAATGTTAAGATCTATCTCTCTCCCTGGGTCTAGCTGGTAGCATTCATCATCATTATCTTTTGGATCACTGTGAATTAAATTTTCTAAATAGGTAGTGACTTTTTGACACCCTTGGTGATCAAAAGAAGTGGAGAAGTGACCATTACACTACATTTATGCAGGGTTTTTATGCATTAAAAATATTGTATGGTTTTAATAGGTTATAGGTAATTTTATCAAAAAAAAAGATAGATGTTGCTATGTATGCAGTGTACATCATAAGGTTGGGGAGACAAGAATGGATGGTGGCTGTAGTGTATATAGCCACTGGAGATAGTCAAACTGTAATGGAGTGGAACAGTAGTATATATGAATGCCTAGTTAAGGATATACAAAGTTTTAAAGACAAGGGGAAGAGAATAATGGTTATAGGGGATATGAATGGACATAGTGAAGAAATTGATGATGTAGATAAGATTGGTCAGTTTTTGAAGGAATTTTGTCAAAGAGTAAATTTGAGCATTGGGAATTTATCAAATATTTATGAGGGACAATACACCTGGTCTAGGAATAATATATTTCACACAATAGATTATGTATTGGTAGAGAAAGAGGGAATGAATAAAATACGGAAAATTAAGGTGTTTGATAATGAAGAGAGAGTATGAAATAGTGATCATAACTTTATTCTAATAGAAATGGTTAGTAATGTGATGGAGGATAGAAATAAAGGTAGAAACAATAGTGAAAGATGTGGATGGAGAGTGAATGATAAAAATAAGTTGGAAGAGTATAAATAAAAGCTGAAGAAACCATGGAACAGTTGGTTGGGGATGAGTATAAGGACTGGTGTGGTGAAATAGAAAAAGTGGCAAATAGGGTTTTAGTTGAGAATATGCAGAAGAATAAAAGTAATAAAAAATGAGTTAGTAAAAGTGTAAAAGAGAAGAAAGAAGCATGCAGAGAATATAAGTGTGCTAGTAAGAACAAAGAAAGTGAAAACGATATTAATGCTAATTGGGGAAAGTACTTAGAAAAGAAGAAGTTGGCTAAAATGGATAATTATAGAGAAAGGATGAAGTTGAATAGTAAATTGTTGGAGGACATTAATAAAAGTGGAAGAGATGGGAGTAAAAAATTTTGGAATTACATTAAAAGAAGAAATGTAGGGGAAAGAAAGATAGTATTAATAGATGATGAGGGAATAGAGTGTAGCTCTAGAGAAGAATTAGAGAGAATCTTAAATAGATATGTAATGGGTATAGAAAAGATGTTAGATGTGAAGGACTTAGTGATAGAAAACAGGAAAGCATTTAGTAATGGGAATATTATGTTCACAAAAAATGAACTGAATGAGACAGGGAAGAGATTGAAAAGTGGAAAGGCGAGAGGTTTAGATGGATGGGCAGCAGAGATGGTAATGAATTTAGGGCATAGAGCAAGAACAAAGTTATTGTCATGTTTTAATATGGCACAGAAGAAAGTTTTTCCAGGTAGTTGGAGTAATACAAGAATAAGATTATTATTTAAAGGAAAGGGTAAGGACCATATAAAGTTAAATAATTATAGACCGATAGCAGTAACATCAGTTTTATATAAAGTTTTCTCATATATGGTAGCTGGAAGAGTTGTAAAATGGATGGAAGAGAATAATGTAGTGGGGGAAATGCAAGGAGGTTTTAGGTCAGATGGGTGTATAGGAGATAGTTTGTTTGTAGTTACACAACTTATGGAGATGAGTAGGAATTCAGGTAGATCGTTATATATGAGTTTTATAGGTATAGAGAAAGAATATGATAGTGTAAATATAAATAGATTATGGGTAAGGTTAGCCAATTGGGGAATGGATGAAGCTTTAGTAAATATAGAATCACTTAAAGTTAAAAATGGGGTGGGATTAAGGCAATGATGCCCTATATCACCTATTTTATTTTTGCTGTATTTGAGTGAAATGGAGAAAGCAATAGAAAGACTAGGAAGAGGGATAGAGATACTGTTAATAGGTGGCAAGGGAGTATATACTTTGTCGGGTCTTATTTTTGCGGATGATATCTTTTTGTGTGCAGAAAGAAGAGAAGATATGGAAATTATGTTGAGGACATGTGCAAGGGTGGGTAAAGAGATGGGGATTATATTTAGTGAAGAAAAATCAAATATAATGATGGTTAATACTGGGGAAAGAGAAGATGTAGAATTTTTATTGGGGGATATAAAGTTAAGTATGGTGGATAGATATAGATATTTGGGAATCATCTAATGTAATCAGGAAAATTGTTTGGATGAATGGGAGAAAAAATTGGTAAATGAAGCAAAGAAAAGAAAGGGTTTGGTAAAGAAACTAACAGTATTTTCATATAATAAATATGATATAGCTAGAATTGTATGGAAGGGAGTTGCAGTAGCAGGGTTAACATATGGTAATGATGCATTATGTGTTAGTAAAAGGGTTTTAGATTATTTAGAGAAAGTACAAAGGGAAGTAGGAAGACATGCATTAGATGCAGAGATGTGGACAGCAAAGGAGGCAATTCAAGGAGAAATATGATGGTTAAGTTTTTATATGAGAGATGCAAAAATAAAATGAAAATGTTTGGTAGATTGCAGTTTATGGATAGTAAAAGAATAGCCAAAACAGTGATTATTTGGGTTATGAGTAAAGGGCAAGGAACAAGATGGGTGAGAAAGGTAATGTGGTATGCAAAAGATTTTGATAAAGAATATATATCAGTATACGTATATAAAAGGTGGGATGATTGTGTTAGGAGGATTGTTGAGTGTTATAGTGGTAAGGAATGGGACAAAAGAATAGAAGCATTAATAAAAAATAGCAAGTTTGAGAGATGGAGAACTAGTATGGAGGATAAGAAGAGTTTAAATATATTGTACCAATATTGAAATTGGCACATACTAATTTATCTAAAAAATTAATAAAAATAATCTTTTGTAAAAGTAAAACGTAAAATTAAATGTTGAGTTTATTACAGTTTGTTTTCGAAAAAGATAAGAGTCAAATAGTTTTCTATCATTAGTTTTGAAATAAAAGTTAGAAAATAATTGATTAAAAGTGGGAGGGGAGTTTGCATCAGAAAAGCTAAACTAAAAGTTTTATAAAAAGGAAGTAGAGTTTATTATTATTAGTTGAAATATACTTTAAAAAATATATATATAATTTAAAGTTTACAAAATACAAATCTCTTTTCATTCGAATTAAAGAAAAAATAATCTTAAAACTAGTAATATATGTGCATATATATGGGCGATTGTCAATAATAGAATAAATGTATGCGTAATAAATGTTATTATAAATAAATGAAAGTTAAAGAAGATTATCATTAAAAAACATGGCAATGGCTATTAATTAAAAATATAAAACAACACTTCTGCATGGCTATTACTAATTAAACAATCTTCCAAAACATGTCAAAGGATTATCAATGAAATTTCCACAACAGATATTGCCAGAGGATATTACAAGGACAACCCTTCCCAGGTATAAATAGTAAAATTTTATCGGATAGAGTTCAGTTCAGAAATTAATTGAGTCAGTTAAGTCAAGAGAAGGCAATCAGTTGAGTTAATTGTATCCAGAAACAAAATGCGGTGCTGAGCTGTTTTGGGAAATACACGCCTCTCCACAGCCTGATGTCCGATGAAAACAGCAAGATCTGTTCATGAAATAATGTCAGCTTAACAACTTGGAAATCTCCATCAATATCTAATTGTCTCCAATAGTAATAATCCTGAATAATATGGAAACTCATCAAGAAAACGTCCCAGCCGGCTGGAAATATTCTCACCAAAAGCAGCAACCAAAGAGAACAAAATTCTACATCTACATTCAAAATCCTAGGTAAAACATTTGCTTATTTTCGTTTATACCATAATAGCCATTGCATTAAAATTCATAAAGCCTCCATAGACAAGTAATTTGAACTCTATAATCATGCATAAAATGAACTAGTGATGTGCGTGTTTGTGAATGCTATATGATTTTATAAACGTCAAACATTATTTATGCTTTTCATAAGATATATATTATAATGTGTTAATTTAAAATGTGCCTGAGTTATATTCGTTAAAAAATTATAAAGATGTTTAAATTTAGTAAATTAATGATAGTTAATAAATTGTCTTTAAAAATTAAACTTTATTAGTCGGTCAATTCTTTTTATCGATTCCTTCTACCAATTCTTTTTATCAATTCCTTTACAAATCTTTTTATCAATTCTTTCACCACTAATTATGTATAATCTGTTAGTGATTACCAACAGCTGAGATAGTCGTGGATGCTTGGGCGTTGAGTTACTGGCCATTGTTCAAAGTGCGTTATTTATTCATTCTTGAATAGATAGCTGGCGCCCGTGTTTATACACAAACTAAAAAAGTGCTTTGAATGTGGTGTTGACCTCAACAGTCGAGAAGAAGCTAAGTCCTGGAAATGTAACACTAGTTATATATTTTATAGTTATTGTTTGGACATACATATTCTCCGAATATGTTTTTCTCTGCCTAAGAGGCCGGTGTTTCGATGACCCATATTTGAACCCGGTACAATATATAGAAGTAAACCGAACATTGGGTGCCAGTTAATTTATGATAATAGTAAGGAAAGTAGTTTATTGTTTAAGGCTCGAATGGGATCTTTAGCAACAAGAGAATATACATGTAAATGGAAAACTATGGGTGATTTAGGGTGCAAATTGTGTAAGGAAGGTATAGAAAATATTAGGCATCTGTTGATTGAATGGAAATGCTTGAAAGCAGAAAGGGTACAGATAATGAAGTTATGGTAGAATAAATATGAACAAAGTGATTATACAGAAAGTGAGTTATTGGTTTTTATGCTGGGTTTGCAAAAAGATAAGGGAGATTTAGATATAAAGGCCATAGAGTTGACAGATTATGTTGTGGAAATGGGATGGGGCAGAATATGGGAAGACTTAAAGTGGGGAATGGAAAATAAAGTGGCTAACAGGTTTATCTGGGCATAATTGCTGAGATATTCTTGACTTCGTTTAAGGAGAAGCCAAAATACATCACATCACATAATTGTAAATTAGTTGAAGCACATTGAAAAGGCCAAAAATTAATATTTACCAAGAGCTTTTTTTGTGTATGACTATTATTATATATATATTATTGCTGTTATATATGGATATTTTATATTATATTATTTCATTGATTTATTTAAATTATTGCTGTTATATAAAGATATTTTATATTACATTTTAAAGTACACCTGGGTCTCGTTTTACGCGATAGATAGAAAACGCGCAAATGAAATCGTGCAAAAATAGACATAACTTACATTGAAAAAGGGGGGATACGGTCTATGATTTTTCAAAATTCACGTAAAAGCAAAGCACCAATGTAAAATTACTTTAAATTTTGCGCAAAAAAAAAAAATGATAAGGAAATAAAATATGACTAATAAAAAATTTTAAATTTGAAAAAAATTGATACAAGACAAACTTTTTTAACTATAATATTTAATTTTATTCAAAATAATATATTTTTGTGCATAATTTACAGTACAGTAATTTACATTTTTTTTTATACACGTTTTAATTATTATCGCTACTTGCCGAAAAACACGTTCGTTTGCAAACTGGTAAAAAATCAATTTTTCACAAGAGGAAATACAATTAGTGCCAACTTCACACTCATGTTGTGTCAATGGTTTTCTGGTGACAACATAATTAGTAATTAATCTTTGAGATGATGATTTTATTAATTGTTTATGAAACTAACAACTAAAAATTAAATTCTTATTTTTGTCTTTAATTTTCAATTCCGTTGAAAAATCAAATTTCACATCACATTAATTTCAAGTCGTCGTAAGTAATTTTTAAATTGTTAATTACAATTACAAATCAGATTTTAATTTTTAATTGTCAAATTTAATTGTGCCCACTGCTATTACTGTCCTTTTAAAAATAAACTTGTGGACACTAAATGATTAATAATTGATTACGTTCTTTTTTAAAAAGCAAAAACAGAATGTGATTTAAAATGCAAAATTAACACGCACAATGTTTGAACAAATTTACATTATAATCTTGTAAAATTTAATGTGTGTATGCATAAAATGTGGAAATCATTATTTTAATTTCATTATTACATAAAATCTTACTATTATAAAGCACTGAAAATATTGAAATTACTAAGATGAAAGTCGAATTCCAATAATGTGCTATTACTTTCAATATAACATAAGTGCGCAAAATTTATTATTTAAAGTAATATCGCATTATCGGAGTTCGACTTCCGGTGAAACACTAATCGCATAACTTCAAAATCGTGTTAAATAAGTCCATGTAAAAATGAGACCCAGGTGTTTTATATTATTACAGTATTTTAGTTTTATTTTGTTTATATTTGCAAAATCAAATGTTATTTTTAATTTTTCATTTGTAAACTTTATTTTTAATAAGTAATATAAAATTTATTGATATACAACACAAGATAAAGTTTTAATTTTAAAATTATATGTTGGAAATGTAGTACAAATAGTACTGAAAAAATAAATTCCTGTTATGGAATACTAAACATAAACATAAGAAACTTTTCACTTTAAAATACCCTTGTTGTGACTAAACTATAAATGTCATTAACCCTTTGAAAACCAGGCGGCCATCTTTAATTTTTAGAAAAATTTACCCTAACTCTAATAACTTAGATATTTTGTGTTTGAATGTAATAAATATATAAAAATAATGTTGTAAAAGCAAGTAGATATATGAAAGAATATAATGAAGCTGTTAAAATAATCATTTCATAAAGAAAAAGTTAAAAAAAAATATATTTATAACAGATTTAAGAATGTTTGTTTTTACACTGATTCACAAATCCTAAATTTTGAAATTCAAATGATAAAATGACACTTTCATAAACAACTTCATCACATTCCTCACAAATTTACAAAAAAAATGATATATTGGAAGTCTTACCTGAGGTAATTTTTCCCTGAAAAATTACTAAAACAGCCGACTTGCTGTGATCCATTTTCATTCCACAGCCAGATAGGTTCATTTTTGTAAATTATCTGTAACAATATGAAAGGTTATTAGTGGAGAAAAAGTAACAGAACAATGTATTCAAAATATATATTTATAATAAAAAATAAAATGAAGAAAATACACAATAAAGAAATCAATAAATATAAAAAAGATATTTATTATCACTAAATACATATGTGGAAGAAAGTCTGAGTTCAAATACCTGGGCCTGTTACACCCAGTGGATGGGTTGAGGAAGCCAGAAAGTGTGCAAAATGTCCAATATTACATGAGATTTCAGTTGTGTAGAATAAACTTGTATGTAAATATATTTTTATTTGGCACAAAAGATATGAAGAAAGGCTGAGTTCAAATACCTGGGCCTGTTACACCCAGTGGATGGGTTGAGGAAGCCAGAAAGTGTCAAAATGTCTAATATTACAAGAGATTTCAGTTGTGTAGAATAAACTTGTATGTAAATATATTTTTATTTGGCACAAAAGATATGAAGAAAGGCTGAGTTCAAATACCTGGGTCTGTTACACCCAGTGGATGGGTTGAGGAAGCCAGAAAGTGTGCAAAATGTCCAATATTACATGAGATTTCAGTTGTGTAGAATAAACTTGTATGTAAATATATTTTTATTTGGCACAAAAGATATGAAGAAAGGCTGAGTTCAAATACCTGGGTCTGTTACACCCAGTGGATGGGTTGAGGAAGCCAGAAAGTGTCAAAATGTCCAATATTACATGAGATTTCAGTTGTGTAGAATAAACTTGTATGTAAATATATTTTTATTTGGCACAAAAGATATGAAGAAAGGCTGAGTTCAAATACCTGGGTCTGTTACACCCAGTGGATGGGTTGAGGAAGCCAGAAAGTGTGCAAAATGTCCAATATTACATGAGATTTCAGTTGTGTAGAATAAACTTGTATGTAAATATATTTTTATTTGGCACAAAAGATATGAAGAAAGGCTGAGTTCAAATACCTGGGTCTGTTACACCCAGTGGATGGGTTGAGGAAGCCAGAAAGTGTGCAAAATGTCCAATATTACATGAGATTTCAGTTGTGTAGAATAAACTTGTATATACATAAAGATACATTTGTTCCATCTAAAACTTCAAAAATCATGAGATTACAAAATTGTAACAAGAGTACAATGAAACTATAATCATGCAATAAATGAACAATGATATAAATAAAATAATATATCTTACCTATTGTAAAGTGGAAAGATGATTGAGTCAGGGTTAATGGTAAAAATGTATAGAGAAACATCTAATAAAAAAATCAAAGTTTACAAAATTGTAACAAGAGTACAATGAAACTATAATCATGCAATAAATGAACAATGATATAAATAAAATAATATATCTTACCTATTGTAAAGTAGAAAGATGATTGAGTAAGGATGGGAGTGATGTGTTGTGACTGTGGATGTAGATTTAGAGAGGAGCTTGAACTGCTCCACTATTATGATAAATAGCAAAGCAGCCTCTCTCTTTGCACAATGGAATAGATCCACATGCAGCACAGCCAAAGATTGTTGTGTGCCGCACTTTATTCCTCCAACAAACAACACATCTTCTTTTGCCTGGTGCCTTACCAATGCGCAGATCACAAATGATATGCTGGACAGTAGGTGTAACACTTTCACTGACAGTTGGCTTCAGCTTCCTGGAGGAGAAGTCACCAATAAGGCTCTTTGATAAAGCTATCCTATAATCCAGATGGGATATAGGCTTCAGCTGTTTTTGTGCCATATATAAAGTGTATAAAATATATGAATTAGTGATAGCTGTATCAAAGCAATGCCAGAATAAACGCATAGGCCAACGTCTAGACTTCCTATCCCAACCATATGCAGAGCGCTTCTGGTTGGCTAAATCAACCCCACCCATGAACCTGTTGTATTTTTTTACTGCAATTGGACATGGATATGTATGTTTTGAACCATCTTTATGTCTTCTAATTACAGTAAAATCTCCAGATGGTTGATAGGCATTATTTAGCATAACAATTGGCTTCCTATCCAACCAAACTAGAAATTCAAGATCACTGTCCATAACAGAATAACAGTCTCCTCTATTCATCTGTTTATGATTTTTGTACTTTTTGCGAATGCTATCTGGAGTATCTCTCCTATCAACTTTCTGTGTGCCACATATAAAGATTTTACTTGCAGATAGCTCTTTAGCTAATTCTGGGCTAGTAAAATATCTGTCACAAAAAATTATGTGGTTCTGTTTTGCAAGATCTGGCAAAATAACAGAAAGTACTGCTCGGGTCCCCAGTTTCAGGCTAGCATTCGAAGTTGCACTTTTTCCTGTGTACAACTCCATATGGTATACATATCCATTATGGCTGTCTGCACAAGCCCACCATCTGAAACCTCTCTTTACCGGTTTTGAGGAATCATACTGTTTCATGACATTACGACCCTTGAATTTGGTAATTGCCTCATCAACTGATATTTCTTGGTGCATCTGATATGCAGCCTTGAAATTGACATTACAGTGATCTATAATAGGCCTGATTTTATAAATTCTATCAAACTTATCACTATTAATTGGTGGCATGGTTTTACTATCACTAAAATGCAAATTACCTAAAATTGACATAAATCGATTATGGGTCATAACTTTAGCAAGTCCGAGCTGGTGCAAATATTCATCCGTAGACCAAATGAATTCAAACTTGGTCACGCGTGACACACTATTTGTTAAAATAATCATGCAAAAAAATGCATCCAGTTCACGGGGCGACAGATTACCCCAATCCCGAACTTTTTTCCATTCTACAGCATATTTATTTGTCTCAGCACATATATATTCATATAACTTCCTATCAAAATATATATAAAAAAAATCACTAATTTCATACTCACGGGTGATGGGAAAATTTAGCCCAGGAGACTTAGTGAATATTCCTACTGGCACGCATGACCCTCCAACATTATCCAGAATAGCATCAGAGTCTGGCCGAGACGAAGGCCCAGGCATCGGCCCAGTATCCATTCTGACATTCCTTACTGATGACTTCCTTTTTTTTCTTCTCGGTGCAGCTACTTCATCGTCTGAATTATCCGAAAGATATTCACTATTTGAACTATCTAACAGACATTCATCGGATGAGCTGCTACACGAAGGCCCGGAATCATAAACATCGGCAATGAGAAAATCCGAGTCGGAATCATAACTTGAACTTTCCGAAGAACTCATTTTTTCTTTTTTACGTATCTAAAAAGATAAAAAAATTTAAAAAAAAATAAAAATTTTGAGTCCTCTCCACTAAAAATGCTATAAAAAATCGAAAAATTATCGCACAGAAAAAATTTTTACATTTCCACGTTGCAAACAAAATGGCGCAAAGAAAGACGTAAGTCCCGTATGCGTGACCTTTACGGTTTTCGCGCAAACTCAGCTCAAAGTTGAACTTTCTCGGAAGTCGTACAAAAGTCATTCTGGTTGTCAAAGGGTTAAAATAAATAACTGGAAAAAGTTGAGCATTAATTTCTGCTTTTAGTTAAGAAGAAAAGTATTATAATTGTATAGGATTATTGTATTTAAATTGGCATATGAATTTTTTTTGTCTTGAGAGATTATGATGGTAAGATTAATATATTGATAGTTAGTTTTTTTAAAAAATTAAGAACTTGACCAATCAAAATCTGTCTTCAATCCTTGGGAACATTAAATTGCAAAAAATAATATTTTAAATGTATTCATACTACTGTGCCATTTAGTTCCAAATCTTTGTTTTGATGCAAAAAATTGTCTAATAACACATTTTATATATTTACAATTTAAACATTATTTATATATACTATATAGATGTTTTTAACATGATTTAATACATATGCTGTATCTTTTTGGAAAAATATATTGGGAGCTATTTGTTTTGCAATGGATTTAGTTATGTCTTTGTGCGTGTATGTTAATTAATTTTTTAATTCTTGAATAGAATTATGTCTTCTATTCATAGCTGTGATATAATTTAAATTAAAAGTTGTGAATAATATATCATTATCAAAAATAATTAACCAAAAATTTAACAATAACACACTTATAAAACAGAACAATAAATTGAGATAGAATATATTTATGAATATGTATTCAAATCTAGTTGCATCAGCATATCAATTTGTTTATTTAATTACTCTCAAAAATAATAAGTTATTCTTTTTAATTTTTTTATGATGAAAATTGATGATGATGAAATGCAAATGATATAATGCATATGTGAGACAAATTTGTAAATTTCACACATACTTATCTGTACAAAAAGTAGCAACCATTTTTTTTTTTTTCAGAAGCAATCATAGTGACAGTATTTGTATTGTGATTACAATATTGTTTGAGTGCCTGAAATAAGAAAATGGTTTTTGATTTACTGCCTAGGCAAATATTTGTGAAATTTATCAATTTTTATTTTTAATTTTTTTAAATGAAGAATTGAATCAAGAACTTTAAGAAAGGGAATACAATAATTATAGGATTTAGGAAATTTTTATAGACATTATTAATTGATTTCAGAATAATAGTACACGATAAAGAAATATTTTGGATGAGGGCCAGATTTTGAATGTTTAAATAGTATATTTGTATAATAAAATTGGGGCATCTAGATTATTTATTAACACTTTTTGCCCCTAAATTGCAATTCATGTAACAAATACATATACATACAATGACTACTAGAATAGGAAACATTTTTTGTCATATAAGTCATAGTTTGTAATTTATATATTGCTTATAACATTTCTTTCTTATACACTTTAATGCAACAAATTTTCTTAAAAACTTCTTTATTCTCCTTAAAGTTTCGACTGTCCAGCAGTCTTCATCAGAGCTACAGGATTTGAATAATATAAATACATAACCATCATTTCCTATATATATACAAAAAATATATAACCATCATTTTACACATATATAAAATACATATATATATATTAAAATATACACATATATTCCCTTCATACATATACATATAAATCTACATCACCACTAGATATATATATATAATCCATTCCTACATCTATATATACATATGCATATCCAATATATACATATACCTCTTTTAAACCTACATATATACACACAGATATACATACACCCATAAACATATATACAATCCTCATATACCTTTATAGATACACATCCATATGTATACTCTGCTGACATATATGAAAAATACAAAACATATCTAATACACCTTTTTAAAAAAAAAAATTACCTTTTGAAACTATTTTATTTTTACTTTTATATTTTAAAAATCCTTTTAAATATCATTCTTTATTAATATTATTTTATAATTATCCTTTCATTGTCTTATTATCTATTTTTTTTAAATATTGTCTAATATATAACATCTTTTATACTATCTTAAATTTAATTTTTTTAACTTTTATCTCTATATCACTACATAATATTTTTCTTTAATACCAATTTACCACTATCTTCTTCTCTGCTTTAATTAAAATGACCGTTATTTCAAAATTTCCTATCTTGTTTATCATTTAAAACAGCTCCCTCTCTTATCAATTTTATAAAACTTATAATTCTATTTCAAACTTCCAATTTTCCCAATTCTATTTATTAACCATATTCAAATATTATAAATACAACTACTTAACCATCATTTCACAATATACATACATATGAATATCAAATATCCATACATCCCCTACATATAGATATATACATGTTCACATCATCTCTAGACATATAAATAAAAATAAAAAACAAAAAATAATATATAAAAGATTAAAGAATAAAAAATTCAAAAAATTAAAGTCTCTACCTACATCATGTATGAATATCCAAAGATATACTTATATCCTTTAAAACGTACTCATATATACACCCATACTCATAACACATACATATACCAATCCTCATATACATTTATACATACCCACCCACATATATACTCAACTTACTTATAAATTACATATATAACTATACATAACACATCCAATACACCATTTTTTATATATTACCTTTAAATAACTATTTTATTTTTACTGTTAGTTTTTTATTTTACTATCTATCCAATATATGGTTTTTTATATTACCTTTTAAACTATTTTATTTTTACTTTTAGTTTTTAAAAAAAAAGTTTTTAATTTTTTTTACAAAAATCCTTTTAAGCATTACCCTTTTATTATTTATTATTACTATTATGTATATATTAATATTTATTCTTTAATCTTCCTTTCATCTTTTCTTATTATCTATCTTGTTTAATTATTATCTAATATATAATATCTTTATATCTACATATTATAACTTTTAACCTACTTTCTTTTTTACTATTATTATTGCCATTATTATTAATCAATAACAACCATAATCATGCTATAACACGAATATCATTTTCAAATCTTATTTTAATTTTATATTCAATATTACCCTACCCCTATACATATGTATATATACATTTATTTTTAATTACTAATAACCCTATAAATCCAATACTAAACCTACCAACACAAGGTTCTTAGTCTCCATCCCTATTTAAACTAGGCCTTATCCTCTTAATTAATATTGCTTTTATTTTTCTATCTCTTTTTTATTAGTATATCCTAGCATTTTAATACTCTCTTAGTCAAATCCATGCCGTTTCCATAGTATGCAAATAAATTGGTGAATTTTTATAATTTACTTAATTTAGCCTTTTTTATTTCTACTGGTGAAAACATTATGTAGGTATTTGTTTTTAAAATATTCTCCTAGATATATATATACTCTTAATAATTTTAGTCATGAAACATAAAAGTAGAAATTGAAAACTGATTAATATTGATATTAAAAAAGAAATAATTTTGAAGTGAAATTACAATGACATTGGCAGAAGTCTAATTGCTAATAATGAATTTACTCATTCTCTAGAGATAAATATATTGTAGATATTTTTATGAAGTATTTTCATAGATACATATATTATAATCATTTTAGCCATAAATCATAAAAGCAGGATTTGAAAGCTCATTAATGTTAACATTTAAAAAATAATTTTAAGATAAAATTATAATAATGTCAGAAATATAAGTGCAATAATTATTTTAGCCATGATATATAAAAGAATAATTTGACATTTTCACTTTTATGGTAATCATATTGAATATTTAAAGAATTGATTTAAGATATAATTTTTACAAAAACATGATTTTCCACTGTGCAAAAATCAAATAGTTTATATTGTCAGAAAAATAAACTTAACAATTAATATAATAAAGTTAAAAATATATAATCATACTATTCAAAATAATAATAAAAAACAGCAATAAAATTTTAGCACTTTCAAAAGTTATCATTTTTATGTTTTTCATAAATTCTAAATTTTAGTAGATAATTTTAAAATTGTATATTTGTTAATAGAATAATTATATTTATTATAAAATTTCCAATAAAATGATATATAACATGATTTACCTAAGATAATTTATTATTCCAAAATATTAAAAAACCAGACATTAATGTCTTGTTTTTTCTAGAAACCCCACAAGTATTCTTTCTATATGGGTGGTTGTATAATCAATCATTGAATGAAAAACTCAGAAATGAACAAATAAATCTAAAAATAGTTTTCAGGCTTTAAATTATTCAGATTCCATACATGGTAAAGTTAAATGACAGGGGAAAAAATTAGATTTTATGTAATACAGAATATAATAATAATAATAATAATAATAATAATAATAATAATAATAATGCTCTTTTTATTCGTCTGTCTTTTCATCTTATGGAAAAGATTTTATCATGATAGATAGAATCTATATAAAATATAAAATCAAATGATTACTACAAAATGATTTCTTAAAACAATAAAGTGTTGTTGTAATTTATGCAGCAAAAGAATAAACTTGAAATAAAAGTGCAACTATAATTTTCCTATTAGAACTTAACTGTTCATGACTCATTCTTTGATTACCAGAAAGATCTTCTTGGTGCTTGCACATCAGTCAACATTTCTGAAAAAACTAACAGGTCGTCTATTTGAGTATTTGTGTAGTGTAATCAGCCAACACTCAGCAAATCCAAAAATCATTCAAACCCTTTTTTTTTTTGGTAGACAACTATTTTTTATTGGATATGATAAAACTATTAAGAGCACAACTTGAATACTCAAATACTGATCAGCATCAGAAGTTAAATTTTGTGTGTACTCTATTTGGAATATATCATTGGAGCTATCTGCACAGACCATCATGTGATCCCTCATTTTATTAGTTTTGAGGAAACATTATTCATGCTAATCTGATCAATAAATTTCTTAATGATTTCATCAAATGCCACCTCATCTAAAATGCAGTTCTAAAATTTACATTGCAATGATTATATACATATATTATGAGTATAATTTTATAAATTTTATCAAAATTTTTACTTTTAATGTTTGATCTTTTTTTTATTATCATTAAAATGTAGGCAAAATAATATGAAAAAGAATATCATAATTTTTAAAAAATAAAGACGAATTTGTTTCTTATCAAAATTCCAGATATTTTCTCATTTTTGCACAGTTGACTTAGCAGAATTACATCATAACAAAACATACAGACAATTTGTAATATAAATTTACCAAGCCTGGAAATTTCTTTGGTAGGATATTTGTTAGTCTTAAAAAAAATAAATACCTATGAATGATTGAAAACTTAAATTCTAGGAAATTTGATAAAATTACCCATTGACACATATGAGCCAATAATATTGGTATTAAAAAAGGATATAGTAGGGTCAGTCACTACTTGTAGACAAAAATTGCTTGTTAAAGTTTTTTTCCAGAAATGGCAACTACTTCTGAGAACAGAAAATGATAAGCATTGATTCATAACAACAAAGAGAGAGAGAAAAACATATTTCAGAAAACTAAAATACAATAATTGGAAAAATCATTCTAAAATCATCAATTTTTATTGTAAAAAATGTAATTACATTTCTGAAAGAAGAATAGAAAATTTGATGACATCAATTTTCACATTTAGTTTGTACTATTTTTTTTTTTTTTTTGTCAATTTAAATTAAAAGCAAGGATAACTAATTTGAATAAAAAAATTCAGGAAAAACATTATGTGAACACTAGTGATTAAAAGTTGATTAATTTTGATTTCAAAAAAGAAATAATTTTGAAGTGAAATTAAGTAAGAATATAAAATTTAAGAGCTAAACATAGCCTTAATAAATCTATGAATACTATTGACAGAAATATCAACCATTATGATGAGTGTTACTGGTTGCCATAGCAGTAATGTGTTAGAATTTCAGAGAATTTCAATGCTGAAAAAATGGTAAATATCTTATCACATTTTATGAGCTTATTTGCATTTAATCTTTTTTTTTTGTAATTTGTTCATATTTATTAATTTTTTAAAAATTCTTTTTATGTGCATACAAATATTCAAGAAAAATAGTGAAAAACTTAATTAGTATTGAAATGAAAAAAAAAAACAACAACAACCTGGAAAGCTGTAAAATGGTCAGTGATTTAAGAGTTCTGAATAAAAATGACAAAATCTGTGATTACACCATTTAAAAAAATGATAAATTAAAAAGTCCACAGATAGCAAAAGGAATTTCCAAAATGAATATTTTATATTTAAACATTATTGAGCAAACAAATCTTTAAAATATAAATGAAGTAAAACATATTTTATTTCATATATACATTTTACATTTATTTTTAGTGGGGAGTTTTGTTTATTATTATATAAGACCATAGTTTTTTTTAAAATTATGTAATGATTAAAACTTTTTGGCCACATTATGATTACAGTGAAAGCTTTTATATATTAGCTAATTTATTGTTATGATAATATTTAATAAAAATTAAATGAGTAAATTATATTTTAGCTAATATATACAATTTTTATTTTATTACTTCCACCATTTTTTTGATTACATAATGACTAAATTAATATTGTTGTTATTTGATGAAATTGTTTAGGATATACAGTAAAAGACTTCGATTTTTGCAGGTGTATTTTTACAAAAATAGTTAATAAAAATTAATTTACTAAATTGTATTTTAGCTAATGACCACATTTTGTTATTTATTTTTAATACTCTTTATAAGTGAGCAAAATTTTTTTAAAAATGAAACATCCCTCTTCTTTGGCATCAATTTTACTATTTTACTTTATAAGGAAGACACAGTATATGAGCTTTATTATAAATGACCATTATTTTAAAAAAATGCTTGATATTTTTTTAAAGATTGATAATGGGATTAGTTGCTTATTTATGAAAATAGTTGTACCAATGGATGGCGATTGCTAATAAAAAATCTTGTATAAAATTCTTTTATGAGAGTTTGAGACTATATATTAAAACATTTTTACTTTATACACATCTGGGTCTCATTTTATGCAGTAGATAAGTTCCTCAGAAAATGCGCACAAAAGAAATCGCACAAAAATAGGCTTGACTTACCTTGAAAAATGGGGGATACGTACTGTAATTTTCCAAAAATTGCATAAAAGCAAAGCAACAACGTAAAATTACTTTAAAATTTGCATAAAAAATAAATAAATAAAATATAACTAATAAAAAATTTCAAATTTGAAAAAAATTGATACAAGACAAACTTTTTTTTATTAACTACAGTATTTAATTTTATTCAAAACAATATATTTTTATGCGTAATTTACGTTTTTTTCATACATGTACGGTATTTTATTATTATCTCTATTTGAGACATCAGATTTGTCAGTGATGTGAGGTACTGTAGCTTCTTAAACGAAGTCAAGAGGAAATACAACTAAAACGTTTTCCAATCATTGTTGATACTTCCCATTTTGCTAAGCGATCTAAATTTGAAATTTTTGTTTATAAAGAAATTCATTTTCTTGGATGTTTTTTTTCTCTCCGTTAGAGTAAACTAAAAGTTTAAAATAAAAATAAGAACTTAGACTTACGATAATAAAAAGACACTCACTTACCACTATTGGGCAAAGTTTAATTAAAACTAACAATTAAAATTAAGTTCTTATTTTTGTCTTTAATTTTTTAATTTTCAATTTCGTTTAAAAATCAATTTTCATTGTTTTACATCACCTTAATTTCAGATCATGTTACATAATTTTTAAATTGTTAATTACAATTAAAAATCAGATTTTAATTGTCAAATTTAATTGTGCCCTCCGCTGTTACTCACCTTCTCTAAAATAAACTTGTGGACACTAAATGATTTATTGATTACGTACTCTTTTTAAAAAGCAAAAATAGAATGTGATTTAAAATGCAAAAACAACAATATATGTATAGGTATCTAGGTATATCAGCATCTATAACGTTTGAACAGATTTACATTATAATCTTGTAAAATTTATTACTTGCAGACACTAAATAATTAATTGATTACGTACTCTTTTTTTAAAAAGCAAAAATAGAACGTGATTTAAAATGCAAAAAACAACAACATACATAGTATTTTTCATCTATAATGTTTGAACAGATTTACATTATAGTCTTGTAAAATTTAATGTGTGTATATAAAATGGGGAAATACTGATTTTAAGTGAATTATGAACTTCTTTATTGCATAAAATCTATTACAGTACTATTATAAAGCGCTGAAAATATTGAAATTATTAGATGGAAGTCAAACTCCGATAATGTGCTATTACTTTAAATATGACGTGAAATTTATAATATTTAAAGTAATAACACATTATCGGAGCTCGATTTCTGATTTAATAGTTTTTATCGCATAAAAGAAAACTGCATACAAAGATATTATGAAGAAACATAAATCGCATAACTTCAAAATCGCATTAAATAAATCCGCATAAAACGAGACTCGGGTCTATGTATGTGTGTTTAATATTATAATATATAGCACACAATATTATCTATTGCTTTACAATATCTATTGAGAACTTTATAACCAAATGTCAGGGATGGATTAAATACATGTCATCTTTTTTGCATATAATTTTTGAGATCAAATTTCTATTGGCATTTGAATGCTCTTTTAAAAAATAATCATTTTTTAAACAAAACTTGCAATGAATTGGAATCATGTTTTAATAGGTATTTTTTACTTTTTGAGCTTTAAGGGTAAAATCCTGCAGTAGAGGCATTGATACTTTCATCTTGCTCAGATTGCTTTATTTTTTAGCAATCTATAGCATTCATTTTACAATTTTGCATACTTTTGATGGCAAAAACTAGAATTAAATATATTTAGTTTGATATTATTTTTTTTTAAAAAATACTAAACGACAGTATCTTCATTCCAAAATTAATTTAGAAACATCAAAACTTATGTCTTTACTAAAAGAGTAGAAAATATTCAGTTCATGTTTTTTGACATTGCTTTTTTGCTTTTGGGGAAATGGAAAAATTCCAATTTACATGCAATTTATTTAATTATTTCTCTTTATTTTTGTAAAATATAATTAAATATTTGTTTCTCATTAAATAAGTGCCATATTCTTTCAGCTTTTATTTAAATATATTTCATTTTTGTAGAAAATTATTCAATTGAAAATTTATGAATGAGTACAAAGTACCATGGTTTTTATGGATTTGGAAAATGCAACTTTACATATAATTTGTTGGCATATTTATTTTTGAAAAATTTATTTTCAATATTTGTATTTCATTCAATTTTAGTTTCAATAATAATTTATTATTTCTAATGTATACAGTGGTATCAAACCAAACATATGTTATTATTTCCATTTGGAGTTCAGTTGAGTCTATGTTGTTATGCTCTAAGTGCATGATGGTGTGCACATTAAATCTTTCACATATTTGGTATCTGATTGTTGTCCCCCCTCTTTTTCCTAGTTAGTTTGGCATATTGTATAATGTCTAGGTGTCCTCAAATGCTTTTGATGATATGCCAGGAGTTGGTCTCTCCTCTGGATTTTAATCATTCAATTTTTATTTAGAAAATGTTTTTTAAACAGAAACGTTATCAGTTACAGCAAACATAAAGAGCCTATTGTTGAAGTAAGAAATGCCCATGTCAATATTGCTTTTTAATGGTGTTTGCAATTATAAATGGAATTTAAAATATTCCAAAAAATGATTTCAGTTTTTGTTGACTGTAATCTTTATCAAAAGACATTTTACTGATAAAATCTTCAAGATTTATATAATTTCATTAAAGATAAATTGATACCCAGAAAGGTAAAAATTAATTACTTTGTTTGATGCTTTATCTGTTTATTTTTTTCTTTATCTGTAAAGTTGAAATACTACTTATAAGATTTTTTTATTTATAAACATGTATTTTAATAATAATTTTAAATAATCTAAAAACTAAAGAATAAAGTTTAAATTGATAAAACAAGAACATGCAAAAGTTACTAAATTTGCCTTATTAGCTATTCCAAAGTGCCCAGCTGAGAGGTTATACTTATAATCTTTTATGTACTTATTTTAGCTTTATTTCTTTGAATTGTTGACTTTGATTCTAATAGTTGATTTCTGTGTTAACTTTCTTAACATCAAATCCAAAGTACTTCATGGTGGGCATTGCTACAGCATTTTATCTAAAAAACTGTATACTTTGGATTTTTTGACAAACATGCAATGGTCTTCTCTGTTCCACAAATATATTTAAATAATTTTTTTAAATGTTAGTTGCATTTTTAGTTAATAGATAGAGACTTGTTTTTTAAAAATCTCATTCTCATAGTAGAAAATGTGATTATATGAAAGAAATTTCCAGAGTGGAAGTCAATATTGAATGTTTTATAAGTAATATTTATTTACTTAACTGTTTCACCTGTAGCCTTATTGGATTTTTGGAGAATTTGTATAAGATAATGTGTTATGTTAATTTCAAATTATACACAAATCATGTAGTTTATGTTAGCAGAAAGATAAAATATCAAAAGAATGTAATAGTGCTGAAAAAAATAGTCATCAAACATTCGAAATAAAATAAAAAAATAGGATTTTAATTTTTTTTTATATTTCTTCAGAATTTTCAAATTTTAATAGTTAATTTTTTTAATTAACAAGTTCATTGTAATTCTTATAAAATTTCAATAAAATGACGTATAACATGACTTATCTGTGATAAATTAATCCAAAACCTTAAAAAATAGTGTCATTGAAACTCCACAAGAAATCTTTCCTTGCAAAATTCTTCGTATAATTAATGAAAAGAAATCAGTTGAGATGAATTAGTCTCAGCATTCTTTGGGCTATAAAAGGCTCAGATTTAATACATAGTGTAATTGAATTGAAAAGAAAAGTTTTAGATTTAATGCATAATAGTGCTCTTTTTATTATTTGTCTTAGCTTTCATGTGAAAAGGATTTCATTTTGTTAGATAATTCATTTTGTTGGGTAGAATCTACATAAAATATTAAATGAAATGATCACTGCAAAATGATTACTTACAAATAATAAAATATTACTGTAAACATAAGGCAAAAAAATAAACAAATAAAAATACAGATATAATTTACCCAAAAGAACTATTTATTATTCATCTTTTAAATACAATGTCTAAATATCTATACATAAAGATGTTGAGTAGAGCTGGCATATCAATCAACATTCTTATAGAAGCTAAGTGAGGTGAAATATATTACCTATCTCAATTTTAATTGTTAAGAAATAAAGCAGCTTCTTTAAGCATCTTTGCTGTTTGATCATCATTCCACACATTCAAAAAACTTTCACATATTTTTTTTTAAGTAGACAGACAAAAACTTTTTTTTAATATTGTAAAGCTTGATTATCCAGATATTATCTAGCACAAAAAGTTATATTTTTACCTATATGCAATTCCTTATGGTGCCCATACCTATTATGTTTATTTGCATAGATCCATTCATTCGAATCCTCAGTTTTGAATGATTAGTATTGCATTATGACTAATAAATTTAGTGATCGCTCAATCAACTACTGCTTCTCTATGCATCTGATATGCGACTTTGAATTTTAGCTGCACTGGTTTATATATATAGATTTAATTTTTGTATATTTAATCAAAATCTTTATTTTTGTTATCCAATATTTTTTCATTATTATTGAAATGTAGGTATGATAACAAATTATAACCTATTATTAGTCATTGTTTCAGACTTATACCTGAATATGAGTCCCAAATATCTCCAGTTGAACTAAATGTGCCTTACAAGAAATTTATTGTTATTATAGCAAAATAAATAGATAATATGCAACTTGATATATTTTTTTAATTCCACATTTTTTTAATTGGCATACTTATTAATTTGTTAATAATTTTAGCAAATTTTATAATTGAAAAGTAAATATAAAAAATATAAATTTTATCCTCACATGTAATGAGAAATGTCAAGTCTAGGGATTTTGTGTGAAGTCCTATATTCACATGCTCTTCCATTATGTTCAGTGGCATTTTCTAAAGTTGTTGGGATGAAGAGTCTTGTATCGTTTGTAGGTATAAGTTATTTATTCCTTTTTAATTTTTTTTTTTTTGCTAATATCTTCCAAAAATAAATTTTGAATATTAATTGGAACTGCTATTTTCAGTTATCCAATAGCCCAATAAATTAGAAAAGAATTGTTGATGCTTAAATCTGTGGCGGAATCTTTTTTTTTTCATCTAAAAATTGTACATTGTCTTTATAAAGTCTAATAAATTGGGGGGGGGGGTGTTAATGAAGTTATTTAAATAAAAAAATTCCTAATAAATTCAAATTTTATCATAGAAAAACATGTGTTATCATGTGAAAGATAACGATATGCTGAAAAGTATGATGTAATTCATGCATGCATAGTCCATACTATTTTCTTCCAAATTTGAATTGAAGACAAAGTAATTTTAAATATTTAAAAATCACAATTCATGCCATGACCAGAAGGGTAACATGTTACAATGTCATAGATATAAAATTTAGTAACTATACTAGTTTTAGATTTAAATGTTTTTATAAGTACCTCTTTACCAGACAGTAAACTTAATTGATTCAGAATCGGCCATTTTGCTTTTTAAGAGCCCAAAAATTATATTGCCTGACTCTCAGTTCATTAAAATAGAGCATTTAAAAGGTAAAATATTAAAACATTGAACTTTTTTTTTTATAAAATAAACTTCATTAATTGCAAATTACATACAACTACTAACAATGTAAAGACGGAAAAAAATGACATGACATTTGAGACATAGGTTATAAAAATATAATTATTAGTGTTTGAGGGCTGATAAAAATGATTCAGTTTTATATATATGAATGTATAATTTATATCATTCTAAAATAATGTATAACTAAGAAAAATATTGTTCTGCCAAATTTTGCTCATAGTATTTCTAGATAAATATTTTAGAGCATATAAATATATATTATATCACTCTTTATTATTATTATTATTTTAAGAACATTATATTTTTTATTGTCAAAAATTACAGACAGCAAGCCACATGGTTAATTACTATGGCATTATTACATTATAAAACAATGTACATTTTAAAATTTCATTTTTGATACATTTGTTTTATTATTAAATTATTTTTATTTTTGTAATATAATAATAAATTAACTGAATTTTTTTGAAGTGCTGTTCACAAATATCTTAATTTACATAAATACAATTGAAATTAAATTAAACTTAGGTAAAGAAATCTAATGGGTAGTTCATTGCTATAGTTTAGTTTATAAATAACTTTATTGAAAAACCATATGTACTAATGATACAATTGTAAATCAAAAATAATAATTATCCATGTTACTCAGGCAACCAGATGTTCTGATGTGGTCACTGGTGTTGTTTAATCCAGCTTAATCAGGCTCCACGTGTTGTCAAATAAGAATCTGGATGAGATGATTCTGACCTTACGGCGAAATTCCTTCAGCTTGGAAATGAATGTGTCTTCAGGCTTGGGCTGAGGAATGGTAAACTTGTTGCGACATCTGGCCATCCAGGTGGCATAAGTGATAAAGGTCGAGAGTCTTGTGGTGACATAATCCCTGGACAGGAAGCAGCTCTTGATATTTAAGATTTTGATCAGGGAAATGTGGCAGTTGTGAGTAATGAAAGTTCTGATTTTGTCATATGCTGGGAAATCATTTATCATGTGATCAAAGGTTTCACAGGTTCTATGGCAGTTGTGACACATAGGATCTATGTTCTTGAGGAATCTCCTATAGTGCAGGGACCAGTTGATCTGGAGTGAATTCAGGTTGATTTTTCACTAGAAAGTCTAGGAACCTTGGCTCCAGCTTGAGATGCCTGAAAAACCTGGAAACCACCTGATTGTTACCACCAAGGTAAGGAATGGTAGAGTTTTGTGTGGGAAATAGCAGGTTATGAGCATCCCAAATAGAGATTTTCTGTTTGAATACTAGGTTTGAGTGGCCATTATGAGCGAGAAGGTAGCCAAGTATCTGATTTAGCCAGCTTATCTTCGAACGTGGAGGTCTGTCTGATGGAATGACTGGTTTTTCTATTACAATCTGGGGGAATTTCTTTTGGAGGATGTGGATCAGAGTGTGGCATATTGAAAAAGTTGCATGCAATGACATACCATTATTTTCTCCATGTCGCTGCGCTGTTTTACCATTCCATAAAAGCCGTGCACAGATTCGGTTGATTTTGGTGTTGAAAGTCTTTGCCATGCTAATTATGGTTAGATAGTAGCTAATCTTTGCCATTACCTTGATATTGAGGGGAGAGATTTCCCCTTGCAGCGATAAATAAACCAAGGTTTTTAACTGTGTTTGGTAGGAGGCTTCAATGATGGAATTCTGTATTTGTATCGACATGGCTTGTGGAGACTTGTATATGGGGAACCCCAAAAAGCTTTGGGGGTCTGCTGAGAAAGGCGATGAGATCTTCTTGCCGGTGTTGATTTTCCAGCCTGATGACTTGTTAAGGTTGAAGGAAAGTTTGGAGGATTCAGAAAATTTTTTGATTATTTGGATGAGATGCTGTAGTTTTAATATTTAAATGATTAAATTCAGGAGGGTTTTTTTTTTTTTGCCAATATTGTATTTTTTTTTATGTTTGCAATAAAAGCCATCATTATGTTGAGTATGTCAAAAACACATTACAATATTATTGATTTAAAATTCAACAAATAAATGATATTCTAAGTTTATGTTTAATTATCATTGATTATTTAAAGTTGATTTTTAAGTGCATAATGCACAATATAAATATATTGCTGCTGGTAAAATTAGCATTTATAAGACTTAATATAAAATTGATCGAATGAATCCATTTTAGCTAACATATGCATTTTAAAATTTATTATATTGCCTTGAAAGAAACTTGTGTGATTTTTTTTTCTTTTGTAATCATTAAAAATGAACTTTTTTTTTTTACTTTTTATAATTCATAAAATAAAGTACTGGTTATCTTGCAAGTGTAATGAATTAATATTAGGCAATTATATTAATCATTTTAATTCTTCAATCATGAATAAAGTTTATATTGCACTGTGCTTTTTTAGTGTGAATGTTGCCATTTTGTCCTCAGATGATATAGTTTTAATAAAGTCACTACCCTATGATGACATTATTTTTACAAAATGACTGCCATTTTAAAACAATTGTGGATATATTTTTTAAAAAAGTTAAAAAAAAATTTTTGGAAGATTATTGTTGTGAATAATATAATCTTTTGTAAATCAAAATAGTGGATACAAATTGATGATGATTGCTATTGCAAATCCTTACATAAAAATATATAATTGGGATAAAGATGTAATTTGAAATTAGGCACAAGTAGTAAACAGTTACTTTTTCATATTCTTTTGTTAGTAGTAAAGTTCTAAGAATATGTACTTATATTTTAAAATATTTATTTATTTTGAAATTGTTTTACATTGTAAATATAACTATATTAATATTTATTTTTAAAATGCTTTATAAAATATTTGTTTATATTTGTATGTTTTCATATATTTATACTTTACTAAAATGCCCTGCATGTTGTACTTTTTTTTTTTTTTTTGCATATTTTCTTGATGGAATAAAAAAAAAATTGCTGTACAGCCAAATAATCATTACCATATGTAAGACCACTTTGTAGCCACTCCACTGCCAATCATATTTGTTTAGATTTTGTTCCAGGTATATGAGATTTTGGATTTTCCAAACTTTTGAAGTATAGTCCTACTATCAGCATTTTGTTTTGAAAAAAATAAAATAATTTCTGGATCCATATAAAGCAATACCAGAAACAGTATCCTAGCTTTTTACATCATTTAAATGTGAGTTAAATATAATTCATTTCTGGTCTTTGTTAAAAAAATTTTGTTGAGCATTTAAGAATCAAATCTAGTTTTTAATTTAATATTTTTTTAATAGATGGCAACTAGAATCACAGGAAATTAAAAATTTCTTACTTTTAAGATGAAATTAAGTGCACCAAACTCTAATCTAATGTTTTTTATTCATGTTTTTTTTTTCAACTCCATGCTTTCATAAATTTAAAATTTATTTTTTCACTTGCAATAATCAGTAATGATAAGTTAGTATTTTTAATATATATATAATATACTCTACATATTGAAATATTTCAAGTTTTGTGATATAAATTTTGAATTTTTTATATTGCAAAAATTTGAAAAATTTCGACTTTCAATATTATTGTACATATTTCATGTATATAATATTTTAGTAAAATTTCTTTTTTATATTTTGCTGACCAAGTTCTCTATTTTATATTTAAAAGATTTGTAGAATTGGTTTTGCATTTTTTATACTGAAAGATTTCAAGATGTTAAGCTTTGAATATTATTATGTATAGGCATTTGATATTATATATATATATTCTATATTTTATAGTATTTTAGAATTTCTATTTTATAATTTTTAAGTTGTCAGATTTTAGATTTTCCACTTGGTGAGTGTCAAATTGCATAAATACTATACTTTGTTTGTTTTTTTTCTGTTAGATAAAAAAAAGTAAAATGCTTGGAATGAACTTTGATTGATCTGATTTAATATTTCTATCTTTCAATAATAACAATGTTTTCAGTATACGCAAAAAAGATTTATAAATGTGGAAGTAGAAAACAGTCAGTGATGAGAAGAAGGAATAATTTATTTATAATATTAGGTTTATAGATTCTTGTAGACATGGAAAATATTCCATCACTAAACTACTACAGGGAGTTTTCTTTATTGAGAAGTTAGGTATCACAGTGATGATAGACACAGATGCCAAAATATTATTATATTTTGAATCGTTTTACTTCAAAATATTGTTGGGAAATAAACTTATATTGATTAATACTAAAAAAAAAATTAAAAAAAAGTTTCTGACATAACAATAGGAAATCTATTTCTACAAAAGATATGAGACTATTTTTTTATCAATAATGTTGCAAGCTGTAATCAAAATTCTGGAACAGTACTGTATTTGGCAGAAAGGAAAATTCTCCAAGTCTCCATATTTTTATGTCTTGCTTATAATTTTTTTTTTGTTTTTCAGATAATGACAATTTCAATGAAAATATTTTAATGCTTTATATATCATGGTTCAGATTCTGAATTTAAAGGGCAACTTAGCTAGCTAGTCGTGTGATGCTAAATAGGCAGTCCATTTTGGATTGAAATTTTTTATATTTTGTGAAGTCAGAAAGAAGTGAAAATATAATGCTTTATTTGTCAACATTAAAAGTTTCTTCATCTGATGGATGTTCAAAGGCAAAGGTATTGTGCGACTATCCAGCATACATATTTCTAATGGAGAATAAACATTTATAGTACTATTATTAGTAGAAAGGGTTTATTCAAAAGGTTAAAAAGGATCATTAGAAAGAAAGCACCTTAAAGATATTATGAAAACTTATATGGTAAAATTAAACAATAAATATATAATGTTTTACTTGTCAGCACTAAAAGTGTTTTTCATCTGATGGATGTTCAAAGGCAAAAGATATTGTGTGACTATCCAGCATACGTATTTCTAAAGGAGAAGAAACATTTATAGTACTGTTATTAGTAGAAATGGTCTACTCAAAAGATTAAAAAGGTTCATTAGAAAGGAAGCACATTAAAGACTTATAAAAACTAACTTAGTAAACTTAAAAATGATCATAAAAAAGTATTTTTAAAAAGTGCATTTTTAAAAAAGAATTCCTACACTTATACAAAAATGCACAACTAAAAGATTAATGCAATTGCACTTAATCTCAGGATCCATCCAAATTTGATCACCAATTATTTAAACTGAGTTGCAACATCATAATGCTTTTTTTCATTTAATTTTATTATGCAGTTTTATGTTTATATTAATAAAACAAAAATTGAATGTATTTTTTTTGTATTATAAATTATTATTATCAAGTAGTATTTCATTTTTTTAAATTCATTATTATTATTATATAAAAATAAAATATAGGAGAATGAATGTGCATATGTCTTTTTTTTTTAGTTTATAATATTGACATTTTCAAAACCCATAATACTGTGCTTCTTTAAATATTTTTTAATCTCTAATAGTGACAATGAAAGCTTTAGCTAATTATTTTGTAATAACTTATAATAGTTTTTTTTTTTTATATATAAATATTTTTACTTGTTTCAGTAGTAGAAAGGGAAAATTTCTAGAATTTTTTTTTTGTTAAATTAATAAACACTTGTTTAAATATATTGCACATTCACTATTAAAAATACAAAGACTTCAAAAATAAAATAATAACTCTTAGTAAACTTATATTAAAAGATACACTCATATATATTTTTAAAATGCTTAATCCTCATTGTATCTGTCTGATAAACTTTAAACTTGCCTATAAAAAAGATAGTGGTCAAGATGCCTCAACAATACCTTCATTTATACATACTTTTACAAGAATCAGTGATATTAAAATCACTTTGCCATTATTTTTGATTTGAAATTGCATTATATTGTATATGTACATATGATATACACAGTTGTGATGCTGAATACTTATCATAAACTCTTATATTGTCAAAGCCGTCATCCAGTTAACCTTAATATTTTTTTGTTTTTATTGAAACATTATTTATCTTTAATGTTTTTAGTCTTTAAGATTTTAATTAACACTTTATAAAGTGCATTTCTTTGAAAGATGCATGTGTGTGTGTGGATAAATTTACAATCACACTAGAAAACAATACATTCAAACAAATTAGAAGTATTATATAAATTACATTCATTGAAGAGTAAAATAATCAATAGCAAAGAGAACAATATCTTATAATTTATTGATGTAAAAAAGAGTAAAAGAATATTTGTTTGCCCATCAATAATTATGTAATTTATTATTAGTTTCTCTAAATTTACTGTGTTATTATTTTCATTATAAAATAAAGCATATTTTCTGAAAAATAATACTTTATTGCTAATATGTGAAAGGAAAACAAATATCAGTCATAAAATCCTATTTGTAAAAATTCTAGAAATACAATTTAAAAAAAAAAAAAATACTAATGGCAAGATAGAGTATGAGGTAATCATACTTTTTAATCACAGAAAATGTTGGGTGAATGGTTAATTAAATAAGATTAATTTAAATCCAATGAATCCTAAAACATATAGTTATGTTTCTGTTCCAAAAATTAAGTATTTTAAAATTGCATTATTGTTAAAAAAAAAAAAATTATAAAAGCTTTGCCAATATCAAATTTTGATCACCTATTATTCGAAAAATTTGAAATATTTGATTATAACATCAGGCACACAATAGACTCAAGCCCTAAGAGTTGGTGTATACAGAATGTACACTCTAAACTTAAGTGATTGGCTTAAGTTTTTTTAAACTCTTTCTGGTGGGAGAGTGCTGTGCATTTCAAAATTTTGATCAATAATATTTATTTTCAAGATCCCTCAAGCTATAACTGGATATCATATCAATATATATATATATAAGGACTCATTTAGGCCTGTGTCATTATAAAATCTCATTTTAAAGAAAATTTATGTTAAGTAATAATTATTTTTTTATTCAAATTAAAATGAAATGCATGTGTCTGAAAACATTATTTAATGTTTTTGCATTGTAAAATTGAATCATATTTTTATGTTAAATTAGATTTTTATTTCTAAAATCATTTAAATAGATCATCACCTAAGTATTTAAATTTTAATTATGTGTGCAGTAAAACATTTACTTAATTTGAAAAAGTAAATACAGTTAGATAACAAATGTGTGTAAGCTGTTATTAAGTTAATTTGAATTACTTATTAATGTTATTGGAGAACTGATAAAAGAGGAGAGTTGGAAGATGACCAAAAAGAAACTTTATTAAAGTAAATTTATTTTAATGTTAAAAATTCATAATAATGGCATGCACATGTCTCAACAGTATTATTTAACAATTTGTTTAAATAATATTAGGGAAAATCATTTAATTATAGTAATATCTAGCCTAATAAATGATTAGTAATAACCATACTGTATTTATTTAAGATGAATGATGTCTGGAATATGAGTACAGAAAGTTTGATACTTCTAGGTCTAATTTTAGTAATTGAATTACTTTATGTTTGCAATTTAAGTGTTTGTCTTGGGATATATTAGGAGTTAGTGATTGATACAATCTACTGACTATATGTTATTTACAGTTTTAGAGAGTAGATATATGAGATGGCTAGATGTTCATATTAGGTAAATTTTAATAATGACAGGGATGTTTCTGCAAAATATCTACATGATATTGTTTAATCATCCTACAGAAATGGCATTTGGTTATTATTGTCATTAATTATATATGTTCCTGGATATATAGATGGGCCAAGAATATTATTTCTACTTTATATAAATTCCTTATAGTATTTAATTATCACCACCATGGCTTTTAGAAAAGAGCTACATCAAGAATCATGACTACATTGTTCTGAATATTGTTTTATGAAATATTGTATTTTAATTTGAATGGGAAAAATTAGAGATTGTCCTTCCATATGTATGTAATCATGAAAGCTGTACCGTTATTGTTTTAACATAATGTTGCTATGAAAAGTCATTTTTCAGATGATAGCTGATGATGAGCCCAAATTACCTCCTTCATCTTATGCATCAAATGTAAATTGAATGTTATCAAATGTGTGTGGATTGATTCATATCTTCTAATAGCTATCTTAATACATAATATTTTATTGTTATTTTAATATCCTCAAACATTCCTGTGGGTTAGTATAATTTGTTTGAATTTCACAGAGCTGCATTAATACATTAACATTATATTTAAGAAAATAATTCCAGATTCTATAAAAGCATGAAATTATTAATTCTGGCAAAAGGTGTTTTTGTAACAGGACTGTTTATTATCAAAAAAGTAATACTAGTTTTTTTTATATGTTTTGTTATTATTTTTATCAATATTTTATAATCTGATTTCTTTGAAACAAATTTCATTTGACCTGTCTCAAGTATTTTTTTTTAGTTTCACCTCATGCTTCCCAAACCATTTTACTGTTGAATAGATAGATATAATACAAGAGTATGCTGAGGTGTGTGTGCACATATATAATTAAGTTGTGTTAATTGTGTTTGTTGGTACATGATATATACAGAAAGAGATATTAACTCCATCTCATTGGTTAGTTTGCTATTTAATCAGATAAAGTGAATATATTTAGTCGTGCTTTTGAATTATTTCATTATAGGCATCATGGTATTAATTTCCTTAATTTTCTCAATGAGTCATTTTATATGAGAGTCAATTCACCATATATTGAGAGAAATTTATAGCTTTTTTTAAAATATTGTAATGGTCAGATTTATATATTCATGTAACAAAACTTAGAGTCCAGGTAAAATACATTAAACCAGATCAAAATGGGATAGGAAGGTTCCCAGGTCCAACCAAACTTCAACCTATCTACCAATGCTCCATTATTTAATACCTTATGAATGACATTTCTGAGATTACCTACAGGTCTTGTTTTAATTTTCAAGCTGTCTCCAAACAGGGAGAGAAATGAGACATAAATCTACCGCACATGCTATACAAACTGGGTTAATAAACTAATAATGCCTAAACTTAAGGCAATATTACTATCTTAATTATCAATAATTTAATTGGAATTTAATTGATATTGGACTACAGTGAAATGATAATGAAGACAAGATAAAATTAAATAAGATTATTATAATTAATAAAAATGGAAAATAAAATAAATTATACTTAATTAGAAAATCAAAACATAACTATTTTAATGTGTTCATGGGTTAGACAATGAAACGAGATTAATTACAAGCTTACAGTGTATGATTTCATTTAGATGTATCAAATAACTTTGTGCCAGTGAATAATTTATGTGTATGATAATTTAATATACCAAATAATATTTATTCCTATGCCATGATTTGCCAACTGATAAAGTAACAATGCTAGCCAGAAACATATATTAGTTATTACAGCATTAACATAGTGGCTGTATGTTGAAGTAAATTAGATTTGAACCAATTGTAAAGCTCGAGAATGATGCAAATCAGAATCCATCAAACCAGATATTATCATCATTTTGGATAACATCCGAATATATTTTACTAAAAGGGAACAGGCTAAATTAGCATTACCTAAGATTTGCTGTAGGCATGTTACTAAGCTTTATTAAACAGGTGGCAATGTAGATGAGCAATTATTTCCACATATAAGTCCGTTTGGAACCGAGGAGCTTGCTACTAAATTAATTAATAAAATGTGAACATGATGAGATCGGGACTATGATAGATATATTTAACGGTTCTGGTGCTGACCTCAGGGTTTCATACATAGTGCACTATCTGAATAATATGACCCTCTGGGTGTGACTTGATGTCCATCATGGTGTAGGTAGCTGGTAAATGGGATGTACTCTGTCGTTGGCCCATGATGGTTAGCAAGACAAGGATATATCAATACGTATATCGTTAATACACCTCAGAACACACAAAGGCAATATATCAAGTATGACAAAAATAATTAATCGTGTCTTAAAATACACAGCTAATATTTACGCTAATAAGTCTATTCATAAATTAAGCATCTAAAACTAATGCTATAATAAAAAGGGCTAAATTAATGATCCTGTTTATTGAACAATTAATCTGCATCACTAATTAAATTCTAAATGGGGGTATATTTTAAGGGATTATAATTACTTACGAACTACAAAATATACTTTAATAATACATATCTCTATGGCTAGGATCTCTCTATCATGTAAAGTTACTTTTAAAATTATAATTTGCAATTGTAATATTGCAAACCAAAATAACTAAATATGAAAAATCAACTTTAAAATTCAGTTGAATTATCACAATGATCGCAAAGTGATCAAATATTATTATTAATTAATTTACTTTCGATACAACGAGAAAGGTTATGAGAACCAAACATTATTTTAGATTTATTATATTGAAGATGGAAATAAAGATATCTTTGGTACAAAAATTATTAAAATTAATACACTCACTGTTTAGAGGTACATTTGGCATATTATCACACATATTAGAAAATAAATCTTCAGAATTAAAATTTATAAAACAACATAGGCATCACTGCAAGCATGAAAGTAAAAAGTAGATTTCAATTAACAAATGGGGACTCTACATTTTACATAGACAAAGGATTTAAGAGATTAAGCTTTATTTTGAATGTTCATTTAAATTTATATAATCACTATAGCTTTAAAGTTAAGAGTTAAAGTTTACTATTTAGAGTTCTTTGTGGTGATCTTGGGAATTTTACCTTCAACTCTTTAGTAGAAGCTTGTCTGTTGGCATTATTCTTGGTGGTGGGTACGGTAGCAGCAATGGTTCCTAAGATAGGTAGCATCTCTCCAGCTAAAATATCAGTGCAGCAGGTCTATAACAGAAACTTCTTCCATCCCTATAATGGCTAGGTACCCTTAGCACATAAGACGGGGACAGATCACCATTCTCCAGGCTTGGAGAACAGCAATTCCCACTGGTCCTGCTCAGCCATATTAAAAATCAAACCGGCTTGGGTCTGCTAGCAAATGTTTCAAAGATTTTACCGAGAATAAAATTTGCCTGTTTATACTTGCCTTCCATTAAGTTATATTTTTAATAAGTTTTCTTCCAGCAAAACAAACAATTAGCACCTTTAAATTTTATAATTTTAAGTACCAAAAATAACTTCTGTCTTTTATATTATACCTTGAACAGGATGTTTTCTAAGATTTGATCATTTACTTTCCTACAAGATTTTAGCATTTGACAGGTTAGTTAATTTTTATTTACAAGATAAAATATATTTTTGACAAACATTTGTCTTAATAATTTTTATATTTCATCATGCCATCATAAAACAGATTTGCATCACATGATTTTATTTTACAGACTATTTTAAAATAAATTTAGAAAATATAGTAAATAATCAAGTAATAGGATGCTATATATGAATGACAATAGTATGTATAATACACATATATGCACGTGATTGAAGCAAATTGAATTATAAGACGCTATATATGTATGACGATAGTACGTATAATACACATATATGCATGTGATTAAAGCAAATTGAATTATAAATTGAATTAAACTGTATTTTAATTTATACATTATATTTAAATAAATATGTCTGTAAACTGTATATAACAGGCTACAGATGTTGACGCTCACATATATATGCGATCATACTTATATAATTGTATAGATGACTTTTAAAGTACTTTTTAGGGTTAAAACCTGGTACAGAGTGTGCTGTAGGATGTAACTAGGTGAAACGGATACTTTATTCTAATATTTTAATTTTAAAAATTCTATAAATGCCAAGATAACTAAAAATTCAGAAGTTGAATCATTTTTAGACTCTTTCTTGATGAGTTTTTGACCAAGTCAAATTACTGGGAAGGTAATTGTGAACTGTTTAGTAATAACATCATCAATGAAGGTTGCTAGATCGTATTGCAATATTTTAATAATTATTTTAAAAAATTAAACTTTTAAGGTATAAATATATACATTAATCAGATATTGACATTTGTTTGTTCACATTTTAAATACAAATATTGCTCCTTCTGACAGTAGATGATGAAAAATGTTTATTGTTTTCTTTACAATATATTTTTTTTTAATATTTACAAAAGTCAAATTTAATTTTTTACAATTTCCTTCATTTGTAAACAAAAATATCAGATAAAGTCAGTTATTAAAATTAAATAAAGTTTTCATCCAGATTGAACAATTTAAATTGCAAATGGATTAAGTGCCTTAAATGCATATTCTTTCTTTTTAATTAATCATCTCATTTCTGTCTCAAACAATTGGTTACAATATATAACTTGATATATCCATGTTTATCATAAGATTATTGAGATTTCATATAGCTATATAGATGTGGAAAGAATTGTATCTACTCAGCCATACATGATGACTAAATATCACTAAAATAGATCAACTGATTTCTGAGGAATTCTCTATTCTAAAGAAATTTTATAACTAATAAAATTAAAGAAATATTCTTTATCTACTATTAGTCTATTTCCCTTTCACTTGCAGAAATGCTTTCAATCAAATAAAAATTTGTGATTATTCTGTAATATATCCCATGATATATAATTTATTTTTGCTTTGATATATGTATTAAAATCAATGACATAGCCATATATGATTATTTTCATAATTCATATACATAACTTGATGTAAAATATGTCCTTTTAAAAATATTTTAACATGTAAAATAACTGACTATAAATTTAAACATTTTAAATATTTATCTGAAATCTATAATCCTAACTTGTTAATATCTTAACTGTTTCATACATATATTTATTCATTTATATTTTAAAGCATTATGTTTATGATCTATACTTATACTCATATCTATTTTGCATAAATTTGAGTTATTTTTTCCTCTCTTTCATAATATTAAACCTTAAATATTCTTTGATATTCACTATTTAATAACAAACTATTCTTGGAAAATAACACACTTGCTATATTTATGTTGAATTGTTTAGAATTCCACAGTTAGTGAGATGACAATCAGTTAATACAAATTACATTTTTATTCTTCCATTATAATCTTAGCATATATATAGTTGTTTATATTAATCAACAAATGATTAAATAAATAAAATTAAAGCAATTATATATGATCAAGACTGGAATTATTTTTTAGACTAAGCAAAAAAATTTTCCCCACCTAAAAAACCAAAAATTAATTACATTTCTCAAAATTGTAGTCATTGTTAGATTTCAAATTATTCAAACGGAATTCTTTGATAATGCACTATTTCTTAAATATTATAAATCTACGTGCACTCTTTTGCCTGTAAGAGTTTAAAAAACTTAGGTGAATCACTTAAGTTTAGAGTGTACATTCTATGTACACCAACTCTTACATTCTATGCTTAAATCAGGGCTTGAGTCTATTGTGTGCCTGATGTTATAATCAAATATTCAATTGTACAAATCTATTTAATCCATCATAGGAGAAAGACAGTGTCTCATTTTAACCACTTTTGACTAGACAAACATGACTTATAAATGTAAACCTATTATTATAAAGCGCTGAAAACTTTGATATTATTCAAATGGGGATGGGTTAAATAGATTTGTACAATTGAATATTTGATTATAACATCAGGTACACAATAGATTCAAACTCTGATTTAAGTTTGGTCTGTAAGTGTTAGTGTATATAGAATGTACATTCTAAATTTAAGTGATTCACTTAAGTTTTTTAAACTCTTACAGATGGGGGAGTGCACTTAGATTTATAATATTTAAGAAATAGCGCATTATTGGAGATTGACTTTTGTTTAAATAATTTCAAAGTTTTCAGTGCTTTATAATAATAGGTTTACATTTATTGTTAGATCACAAGTTAAAAAAAGATTCAATTTAAAAATGATCCATATTTTAAAAATATTCGACTAAATATAATTTATATACATTATTTTTATACACATATAAAAACAAGATATATTAATATTTTCTAATTTATTTTATACCAGTTAGACAACATAAAGAAGATTAATACATAAATTTTTTAAATAACAATGTTGAAAGATATTAGTGAAGTCCCAATATCTATGCTATTTTCTTATACATTAAAAATAATAAACAAAACTTAAAATCATTAAAGTTCATAAATTAATTACCCAGATGTAACTTTTATGTGTATAATAATTTTTTTGGGATAAACATTTGCCTTTTTTTTTTTTTTATCAATGCCCTTTGTAAATCTTTTTCCTCTATCTATATAAATAACATCGTTTTTTGAAGTAACAAAATCTTGAATAAATATTTTAACATTATTGACAATTCAAAATGTAATAATTAGTAAATATTAAAATATTATATTTTAAATATTTTTGACATATAACTTTACATTTATTGAAAGATTAAGTATATCTTTTTTTTTTCAACATTTTTCAAATTGCATGGACATTAAATAAGTATAACATTAAAGTCAAATGTTTTCAACTTTTTTCCATAAGTAAATCTAATACATATTTTTTTTTACTTTAAAAAATGTAAAATTTTATTTGAAATTATTTCAAAATATAAAGCTCAAATTGATTGCAAATCTATCAAGCGTAAGAGAATTTGTGAAGTGCATCTTGTAAGAGATAAAATAATTATTCATTTAATTTCAGTATAAATGAAAAAAAAAAAGTTAATTAAATAAAATGAATAATTATTTCATGAAATAATGAAAAAAGAAAAATAAATCCATTTTTGCAGCAGTAAAGCAAAGTGCAATAAATTTTTTTTTTTTTGAAAGAATATTGTTAAGTAGTACATATATAGCATACTAATACATATACATGTCTGTATTATTATTTTTTAATTGTTCATAATTTTAATTTATGTATGTGTATAATTTTTAAATTAAGTTGTATCATTGTTGTGTGTATATAATATTAAAAAGCATCTGTGTTTTATATATGTGTGTATGTCAAAATATGTGATCAGTACAATAAACAATATTGTAAACGAAATGTGAACTACTATCTGTTTATTTATCTTTGGAGGCCAAGAATTTTACAACAAAATATAGAAGATATGTGGCTTTACTGTTTATACTTATAACTAACTAGTTTTTATTTACTAAGACTTATACAACATTATTATGTAATGTAGTAATTTTAAGAATCATGAATTTTGATAATAGTTAGCCTATATCTGCTTCATCATATACTTTTTTTTCAATATTAGATATATATCTAATTATCTTTTTACATGCTTAATTGATTCCCGAAAATTATGTGTAAACTAGCCTTACATTAATTGTATATTCATGTACACTTGTGGTTGATTAGACTGGATATTTATAATACAACATCACTGAGGAGCCTTGAATCTCACAGCACTGCACCTAGATCTTAGGAAACTAGTTTGGGGATAATGGATGAATAGGTACTAGTTAAGGATTTTGTGCTCAAACTGTTTTGCACCCATTGAATACCAAGGTTTGCACTGGGTGGTACTATTGTACAGACAGTTTCCCACTGTTTTAACATTTTGTCTAAGCAAAGAAAATAATGATTATGTGATGTTTTAGTAATTTTAATTAACTTGTACTTAGTTTTTTTTAGTCTTTTCTCAAATATTTAAATCATAGATAATGATGATCAGATATCTCTTGTAGGCATGGAGAAGCTATAAAATATTGATATGTTATAACACCTAGAGTTCCAGGCAGTTGATAATTTATCAGTGAAAACAGGTACATGTTTATAGCTTGAAGTGATACACTTTTGGGTCACCTTAACCACTCATATCACACAAATGCTTTGCAATATTGTGCATGATTGGAATACCATTGCTATCACTAAAACTTGCAACATCACTGCTATTACTAACAATGTTTTGATTATTGTATTTCTTCTTCCATTGATGTTCTCTCTGCAAACTCCTGAACAGCACTAGGAATAATGTCCTGTAATACTGATATTACATTTTTATGCATGAATTCACAGATTAATAGCTGGATTCATATAGTGGCTTGTCTTTATATAGTTCTCTATAAGATGACATTAGTGATTTGAGATCTCGTTGAAACTTAAATGATTGTCTAATTGATTAGCAAGATCAAAACCTTCTTTAATTAAATTAGCATTTAACACTAGATCATTATCTTCATTATCACTGTTTTCTTTAGGATCGGGAGTTTTAAGAACAATTTCTTTCCCAG
The DNA here is from genome assembly GCA_028023455.1 of Epiperipatus broadwayi. Lineage (NCBI taxonomy): Eukaryota > Metazoa > Onychophora > Udeonychophora > Euonychophora > Peripatidae > Epiperipatus > Epiperipatus broadwayi. Next base: position 5,262,813 of record JAQFVV010006206.1, read on the forward strand.
AGCTTTATTCATCGATATCTTTAGATGACATGTCATCAAATTCTTCTCCGCCAATTAAGTGGGCCATTATTATGATGTTGAGAAATTCAATCATATTTGAAACAGTAGAAATTTTTGCTTTTCATACATTCTGGCCAAATAGCTTTCCAACTTCCATTCAAAGTTGAAGATCTTCCACACATCTATGTCACTTGATGTTTTATCAGTCAGTTTGTCCAAACATATTGAAATGTTCATTTTACATAACAAGTTTTAAATGTTGCAATAATTCCTTGGTCTAACAGTTGAATCAAGGATGTGATATTAGGCAGCAGAAAACAAAATTATACTTTGGGTATTCCATGACCGGATTGCTGTGGGCATTATCTACAAACAATAGAACTTTAAATTCTAGACCTTTGGCATTGATATATCACCTAACTTCTGGAATTAAGCATTTGTTGAATCATTGCATAAAAATTTCAGTGGTGACCCAAGCCTTTGCCATCCAGTGAACTGGCAATTTAGTCAAATCTTCACCTTTCATTGAATGTGGTCTTTGGACTAGATTAATTGGATGAGGCTTCAATATGCAATCTGAAGTATTGGAGTAGAATACTAAAGTGACATAATCTTTTGCTTCTTTGAAATCACCAGCAGTTTTCTGAATTTTACTATATAGAGTCTACTGGGCATTCTCTTTCAAAAAAGACCACTTCCATCAACACTCCAAATTTGGTCAGGATGGTATCATCTGTTTTTGATAATTTTAACTAATTTTTTGGAAATTCGTTGGCAGCTGTTTCATCTGCAGATACAGTTTAGCCTTTTATTTTAATGTTGTGAAGTACATGTCTTTTAAGAAACTTTGTCATCCACCCTGTACTTGCAGAAAATTTACATTCCTTGTTCTAACTCAGATGAAGTGCCTGACTCAATTTCTTTAATTTATTTGTAAAATTTTAGTGCTGTTTGCTTGATGGCATTTTCATCTACTGGTACTCTTTTTTATGACATTTCTTCAATGTACATTACTAAGACTTTTTCCATTCTCTCCTTAACAACATCTCTGGAGTATGTTACAGAACATACTTTCCAACAGCAGCTTCATTATCTCTAATATTTCTTATAGTAGTTTCATGTAAACCAAAATACTTTCCTATAAATGTTACTCCTACTCCAGTTGCAAGATGATCTAAAAGTTGAATTTTAGTGTTCAAAGAAATCACTTTCCTCATCTTTTTTGTAGGTGGATTATTTGATATTGTATAAGGCTACCGAAAAATATTTTAAATTTAATTAACAAAACATAAATTCAAAAATATGCATCTTATGTATAACTTACCATCTATTGATTTTTGATAAAATTAATAAATTAAATTTAAACAAATTAATCAAATTTAAACAAAATTAATTTTTTTTAAATATCAACACCAACAAAGAAACACTTTTTTTGAACCTAATAACAAAATGCAAACAAAGCATCAATACTAAAAAGTTACTTCCCCTTCCAAAAGAAAAAATCAAAAATGTTACCATGCAGACAAGCAAATTTCCCCATTTGCAAGAATATTGCCAAAAAAGGAATTTTTGTTTTTAAAATATTGAGAAATAAAAAGCTGTGAAACATTTTTTAAAAATTAGATGATAATACCAGACACATTTTTTTTTTTTTTTACATATGTTATTTTTAAACAGCTCCTGTAGAAAGAGATTTTTTTTTTTTTAATGTGTTTATTTCAAAATCATGCAAAGAGAATTAAGTGTACCTCATTTATCTAGACAAGTTTAAATATCTACCACAGAAATTCAAACTCATTCTTAGAGATTTTGTTTTAATGGATTTTAAAATATGTGGAAATATTTATTAGTAAATTATAGTTTTAAAAATAACATTTGTATTCTTAGAACATGTTCACTTTCATACTAGTTTTAAATATTAAGTATAAAATAATATTTGCTACAAATCTTTTATTTTTTAATATATTTTGTTTCAAAATTTAAAATTAATCTTTAAAGTTCTTTTCACTTTTATTTCATTAAAAATATACATCAAGTTGTCCTACCTTTCTTCTCTTCAAATTTAAATTATGATTGTGAGTTATACCCCCCCTTCCCACAATTTGTTTAAATTTCATATCTTACTTCAAGTTTCACAACTTTTTAATTTTTATTTTAAAAAGACATTTGTTGTAGTCTTTTTTTCTATGAAAAAGTTTTTTCTTCTATCATTCTCACACATAAGGAAAAAAATGATTTATTTTTTTTTTGCATATTTTTTCACATGAATTATATTTCTCAACTTTGTATTCATCATATATATATATATATTAGGATGACATCATGAAATGTATTAGAAAGATCTACAAATAATGTACATATATATATATATCAATAAAAAAAACAAATAACTCAATACTACAATTACTGCATTTTCCAAATGATGAAGAAGTGAGACGTGCAATTAAGTCTATGAAGAAGGGGAAAGTTCCAGAAATGTTGAAATAATTATTATCCTTAAAAGAAGCAAGTGAAGAAATAGAAAAGTTGATACCAAAGATATATAAATGATAATATAGATAATTTTTTTTATATTAAATGTTTTTAGTGATCATGCACTAAAAATAAATAAAATAATTGTTTCTTCAACCATAATTGTTGTTTATAGATTTAACTTGAAATAAAAGCATGGAAAGGGGGGGGGGGGCAGAAATTATTTAAGACAATCCCTTATTAAAAATAGAGATTGACTTAATTAATATCTGGACCCCCACTTGCTTTTATTTCAAGTTAAATCTAAAAACTAATTGTGGTTGAAGAAACAATTATTTTATCCCTTTTTAGTGCCTGGTCTATAAAAGCATTTAATATAAAAAAAATTTTTATCTTGATTATTTTTTAAGTTTTTGATATTGGCAGAGTAAATGAAAATGTAAAACAATATCATACTTAAAATTGACTGGATACATAGTTGATACATATATATCACTAGATAATTCTGCTATAAGTTAAAATGTATGCCCCTTATGTATATATCATATTTAATATATGTACATAATAATATATGTCTATATAAGTGATTAAAAATATGATATATTCTTTTAAGTGAAAAGTGTTTAACATTTTACTTTGATTGGACATTTTTAATTTTTTTTTTTTAAAAAATGCCTAACAAAACAATATTCAAGTGTTGGTGGCCTAGTGGTTAGCATAGCTGTCTTCCAAGCAGGTGGCCTGGATTTGCTTCCTGGTCAATGCTTTGACATATATATATATTAAAAAAAAAAATATTGATTTTAAAATATTAAACTTAAAGAAAAAACAAATCTTACCGCTAGCTTGCAAATGTTATTTGAAACAAATGAAAGTTATAAAAAGAATTTATAACTGAGATACATGAAATTGTTGAATATTTTTATATTTTCCCACCCACTGTTCCATATCTAACAAACTAGATGATCTGAAAAGATGAGTGTCTTGTATGGATTAGGCCTGTATTAATTATTTACATACCAGATTTCAAACAATTTATTGAATTTATATTTACGAAACCTTGATTTTAAAATTTCATTTTAACTTGAAAAAGATTAAAAGTTAACAAACAAACAAAACAATTTATCAAATCAAAAGCATTTAATAAAAAGGTACAAGATGATTGAAAGAATGCAGTAGTAGTATTTATATTTTAAAAAATTTAATATTTGAAACTGCAAGTTTATCGGTTTTATACAAAATCTTTACCAAAATTATTATAACTCATCTACAATGAACTTTGAATTCAAACTACACAAAAGGACATTTTGGATTTAAAAATGATTATAAAAGACCACAGCTAATTATTGAGAGAAATTTTAAAAAGAGCCAATAAATATGAGTTGCCATTATGTTTTGGATTTATAGATTATGAAAAGGAATTTGATCCTATAAGCATTTCAACAGTGATTAAGGTTTTGGAACATCATAATATAATCCCAAGATATATTCTGAAAAATATTTATTGTAATGCAATAACCATAATTAGATTACATAGTGAACCTTAAAATAATTAACATTAATAAGGATATACAACAGGGTGATTTTGTATCTTCACAACTTTTTACAATTAAAACATTAAGGTAAGAAGAAAATAAAGATTGAATCAGAAATTAACAATTTTACGTATATTTTGATCAGATTATTAATACGTATGGAAACATATTAAGGGAATTTAAGTATAGAATTAAACTTGGATGGACTGCTTTTTGTAGAAATAATATTAAAATAACATATGCCTATGTGTTTCAAAAGAAAAGTTTTTAATTGGTGTGATTTACAGATTTTTACTTATGGATCTAAGATTTAGCTACTTAACAGAAAAGTTATACAGAGCCTTCATATCCCTCAAAAAAGTTTAGAGAAATATATGTTGAGAGTAATAAGAAGTGATTGAAAGCAAATTACTTGGGGGAATAAACAAATAATTATCATTGGTAGCTGGTCTAATCATATTGCTAGAAGGCATGATAATACATAGATAGTTAAAGTCTTGAACTGGATCCCAAGAGATTTAAAAGATATTAGAAACAGTTAAGTGAGATGGGTGAATGAATTAAGTTATGTATCACAGGAATTGTATCAAACTTGAAGAGACTATCCTGCAGTTAATTGATAATGGTCAAAAATAATGAATATTGTGATGTTTTAACACGTAACTTTTATCTAAGAAATCTAAAAGTTGATTCATAAAAATTTATATTTCACTTATTGATTCTCCAAAATCTTGAAAAAAAAATAAAAAATTCTTTTTTGTCAATAGTGTCTATGCTTTGCTAAGTTTGATACAATGTTAGAATAGCAGACTCTGGAGGTTAAAATCCATGGATCATAGCCAACTCTGTCACTTCCATTGCTCAAACTTTTTATGAACTTTTAAGCAAGAAACCACTTATTATTTTTTTATGTATTTGATAATTATCTGTTTTGCTTTTACAATTTATGCGATAAATTAGATTAAATAATTAAAAAATTATTAATATAAATGAAGAATGAAAGATTTAGAAAAGATAATCTTAAAATATATATATATTTCATTAGTTTGATTCTGTCTTTAGATCCAATGTTCATTTTATTCTAGTGATCATAAAAAAACTGGTAATAATGAGAAAAGATTCATGAAGATGAATTACTGGAATTCAGCAAACTGAAATAAAACTTCAAATTTTCACTTAACAGTATTTGTCTAGCATTACAAATATTAATTTCTTTAATACAAGTTTTTTATAAATCACTATTTTCCATTTCTGAATTTGGTTAGGTAAAGCTATCATACATCTAAAATGTGGTAAGAATAATGGAATTAGATGAATAATTAAAATATATTAGATGAAATATAGTCAGTTTTGCTTGATTCAGCAGAAACATGAAGAACAAACAGAACTTAAAAGTATTATATTGTAAAGTGACAAGAATAAAATATGGTAGAGTTTATTATTAGTAAATCATTAATAAAATAAAATTATTGACTCATATTTTATTTCTGTTAAATAAACTGTTACTTTTGAGTCTCAGCTTATTATGTGTAAATTTTACAAATATATACTCAGATTTCCAGACATGCAGATTGGAGAAATTTTGAAATATTGATGGAAGATATTAATGCAAAATTAAAACCTATATTGATAATGAATTTGTTGTCCATGTATAGCTATAGGAAAAAGAGACTCAAAGATAGATGGATTGTGTAAATAAATAATTCACTCATTCTTAAAAAAAAGAAAATTCAGAGTAATTTCAAATGAAATTAATTTCATTTTGTGCATTTAACAAAGTTCAAGTGTAATAGTTTTTAGCATTGTATAAAATCAATTGCATTTTCATATTAATATGAACAATCTTAAAATAGTGAAGAATATTTCTACACAAATAGATTTGACAAAAACTTAGTAAACAAATTATGAATTTTCACATAAATTCACAATTTTTTAGACTTATTAAATCTAATACTTTAAATTATTGCAATGATATGTTAATTCAACACATTGCAGAAGGGATGAATGTGATTAATTGGATTTTTAAAAAAAATCTAGTACTCTAAATAAAAAAGTGGAAGGAATTAGGGAAAATGAGATTTAATTTTCAAACTTGGATTACAGTCATTTTTTTTAATTACAATTTTTTTTCCAAAAAATTATACAAGAGAAATAGTTTTAAAAAACAACATTTAAATATAGAAAAATATATTTTGTTTTTAATAGAATTAGATGGAAATTGTTTTCACTATCATGAAAAGAATTATAAAAAAATTAAGAATTCATACTTTTATATTATTTCTTTTGATGATTTTGGTATAGGAAATATATTCTGTAGATGTCAAGCAAGTCCCAGATCTAATCCTTATTAAGCATTGTATGAAATTTCAGGTATGATAAATAGGGAAAAAAATTAAATGTTTAAAGCATGTAATATTGAATTTTGTTTATGATGCTTAAATGAAAATAGCATTCCTAATATTTAAACTAGTATGATTGTCATCATTAATATATATATATGAAAAATGGTGGTAAGGAATTATTGATCTGTCAATTTGCTACATATTTTTTCCAAATTTTTAACTAAAATTTTATACAGAAGTCTGAAAAAGAAGCTGGATTTTTCTCAATCAAGAGAGGAGGCATGATGCAGAAGAGACTTTGATACCATGTATCATCTACAAGTTGTAAGTGAAAATACTTCAGAATTGTAATGCATATGAAATTTCAGTGCATTTGAATTTCATAGATTATGAAAAGACTTTTGATTCTTTATATATATCAGGTGTGATTAATACTTTTAAAAAATTAAAGAGTTATGAAAAGTCTAATAATGAAATTAAGAAAAGTACAAAAGCAAATTCTTCAAGAAAGTTACTTGGAATTTCTGAAAATTTCAAGATTAACTTTTTCTAAAATTATTTTCACAACTTTGGAAGGCTTTGGTTTGGATAAAATTGTGATGATCTAGTCTTCTCAGATTTGCAGATATTTTTGTAATTTTGCAATAACAGCCAAAGATTTGCAATAAAGAATTGATGAACTGTATTTAGACATTTTCAAGAAAGGATTTTTTTAAAAAAATAATAATAAATTTAAAATAATATTTTAAAAAAATCTATATTCCTTGTGAAGATTATAATTAAGCAAAAGAAAATTAAAGGAATGAATAATTATAATTAATTTGGTGAGTTGATACCAATTAAATAAAATTGGAAATATAAATTGTGGAAGTAAAATAGCTTGAGTTCATTTGATGAGTCTAATGCAGGGGTGGGCAACTTTTTTTGTCAATGGGCCAAATGAAATTTTCTTATCATGACTCAGGCCACAATAGATTGAATGATTTAATAAAAAATTTAGAGCCTAAAAAAAAATTAAATTACTTGAATTATCAAATTATTAACATATTTTAAAAAATTGTAAAGGTACTTATTGGTTAGGTCTATGGAAGGTCAATGGCATAAACAAATGTATAAATAAACATCAAATTGAATACATTTTATAATCTTCTAAAGAGGAAAATAAATAATTTTTTAACTGAATATTATATAATGTTCCAATCAGTAGAATGTTGTTACTCAAAATGTTGATCTTGCTGCAAATTTTAAGATTTAAAAAATGTTGGAATGACTAATTGGTTATCTAGAAAAGTAAGATGTACATGTGATTCACTGTCCATCTTTAATTTTTGCTGAGTGAATTTTTTTGAACAACCTTTTTATCCAATAAAATGATTGATTAAATTTTGGGAACTGCCCACTACCAAAGATGATGGAGTCCACTTCTTTCAAAAGATGGTGATAGGCTGAAATAACTATCTGTGAGAAGTTTGTGTGTGTAACATAGTATTCTGAGAAAAAAAAAAAATCTTACAAAAATGATGACTTGCGAGCTGCCGGATAGGAACATTTTCATTTAAATCATAGTTATGCTTTCATTTGCATTTTGCAAGACATAAAAACTTCAGTCCACCCCCAGTGATTATAAGAAACAATCTTTTTTTTTTATTGGAATAAATGTATGTTTGTTGGAACATCATTTTTTCAAAAATGTGTTCGTTTATTTCCAATAAATAAAGTTATATGTTGCCATTTTGTATGAAATAAAGTTAGTTCTTGTCATTTTTGTAAATAACTGGATTAACTTCAAAAATGTAAATATGTGTTTGTTTATTTCCACCAAATAGTTATAGGTCACCATTTTATATTAAATAAAATTACTTGTTATCATTTATGAAAATTGATGGATTAAATTTGTCAGAAGATCCTGTGCAGGTATTATTTTACGAAATCACAAGGTTGGAAAGTTATCGCTGCATTAATGTGTGTGATATTTTACAGCAGGTTTAACCCAAATTTAATGACCTAAATAAATTTAATGATCTAAATAGGAATTGATTAGGGATAAAAACTAATTTGTAACAAACATTTTTATTGTCTAATGTTCTAATAATTTGTTACAGATGAATTTTATCTATTTATGCAGTGGGCAGGATGCGGCCTGTGGGCCAGCAATTGCTCATTCTTGGTCTAATGTAATATTTTAAAGAAATATATCTTTATACTTAAAAAGAAATGTTTCACCAGTATGTCTTATCTATTTGAAATGTTGCAAATAAGTTGCATTCAGTACTAAAGTGAAACAAACATTATAACTATGGACAAAAAGAATATTGAAAAAATTATGATTAAGTATTACTAGCATAGTTGTTTGTCTGAAAACAAATAGAATAATGAAGTCACATATCTTTATAATCAAACTATACATTCTATCATTTCAATTTTTTAGAACTATTATAAATTATCAATGTTCTAAACAATTTTGGTTGATTTAAATATAAGAAGTATCTTTGTAAGAGATCTTCACTGGAAAAACTTTGATTGATCATTATAATAAAGCAAGATTTCTGACATATGTTTGAAGAAAAGCATTGAAACATATTTTTAGAGTGTCGGAAATTGATAGTGAAAGATACTTGATATAATACCCATGTTTAATATTTATAATCTAAAATAATCTTTTTCATCATGGTATGGAATCTTTTTTTTATGTAAATGGCTTTCATAATCTAGAATCTGCATTGACACTATAAATAAGCCCAATTTGTCAAATATAAAATGCAAATACAGGGATGCATGCAAATATCTACTGATCATGTCAATACTCCTGAATATTTAAAATATATATTCATTTTCATAGAAAAAAAATTTGACACTGTATATTGAGATATGACATAATGTATGATACTGTCATGAACAAATATTATAAACTTTTTATAATAAAATCAAAATCTTTCAACAATTGTAAATGCTAAAATTAATGTAGAAAAATAGTCTTGTCTAAAGTAGAACATATATACATATCTTGTTATGATTAAAGTATCAGACATTATTTTTATATTGTTTGTAAAGTTTCTTATCACTATTAATTAACCTATTTATTTGCTCCTTTAGCAGGGAATTTATTATTTTTTAATTACAAGTGCTGATACATATTTAATTTTAGTCATGTGCAGCACTATAGAGTCAGAAAATTAATTAATGTGGACATTAAGCATGATCATTTATCTTTTTCTCTGTAGAAAATTTGATGTAGTTCTCTCTAGGATAAAATTGTTTATACTTTTCAAATTTGCATGCACAGTATATAAATGTTAAATTAATTTTATACTAGTTTTATATATTCGATTTTGTGTTGTATTTTTCTGTTAACTGATTGTATTAGGTAGTAACTTTGCTTTAGGTCATGGGTCTGGAATGAATAGATACATCCATTAGTGAGACCTAGAAATAATTACTTTTATTCTAGCATATCCCACTGCATCGTCAAATATAATTTTCTTCTTTTTCCTTTTCCTATGTATTGATTTCTACTTAAACATATCGTACCATTTACACCATTCTTAAACACTTTATCAATACTCTTTATTTATATCAAAACTGTTTCAACTGTCCTGCAGTCATCATCAGAGCTCTTTACAATCATATTTCTAAAAACCCAAGGATTGTCAGTTGAGTTTTTAGAAATAGGATTTTAAAGAGCTCTGATGATGACTGTAGGACAGTCAAAACTGTTAGTTTTGATATAAATAAAGAGTATTGATAGTGTTTAAGAAAGGTGTAAATGGTATGATATATCATAAAATATGTAATCATGTTTTTCTAAAGGTATCTGATTATGGCATTTTGCTTAATTTATATATATTGTCTAATTGAATTATTAAGTGTTTTAGAAAAGTTTGCTTTATATTTTTATAAATGCACCCAATTATTAATAATACTAATCTATGAGTTATTGTTAATAGTTGAATGATTTTTAAAAAGTAGTTTGAATTTTTCTAAAAACATTTTAATGCTTCAACTCGATGATGGAAATAATCCAACTTATAACCATAAATTATAATCATGTGTCTTTTTTTAAAAAAAAAAATCTCAATAAAAAGAAATGGCTTATGTCAAGCATTGGTGATGAAGAGGTCAGTGACAGCTGCTTTACAAGCAGTTGTCCCGGGTTAGCGGGTTTGCTTCCCGGCTGATGCTATGACACATGGGGTAAAAAAAAAAAGAAATGGTTTACTCTGAATGATTTTTTTTTCTTCTAAAGATGTTAAGATCTATAAGCATAAGGAATATGAATTGTGATAATATAAGCTTGGGTGTAAGTCTAGAATGAAAGTTGCATTTTTTTTTATTATCTACTTTGTCTGATTTATTATGTAAATTTAATATTTCACAATGTCAGCAAAGGGAAGGAATACTTGAAAAATATATTATGATTTAAATATAATATTAAATTATTAGTTTGTTATGAGATTAAATTATTTTCTTCAGCAAGTGAAAAATATAAAACTATAGTTTAAACTCTTTTTATAATGAATTAATTGAATAATTGGGAGGAGGGGCTGTCATTGTATAATGTTTTCTATATCTGGTATAGTCAATTAATATAGTAAGATATGCTACACTTAATTATTATTAGCTCAAGTTAACATTTAACTAATATTTTTTATTTATTGTAGATTACAGAATCACTAAAAAATAGAACTTAAAAAATATTAAAAAATGCAGTAAGTAATATATATATGAAAATAAAATTAAAGAAGTACAGTTTAATAAATACCTGTAAATGAATAAGTCCAATTCTTTGAGTGCCATGATTTTTTTTTTTAAATTATAATCCAATAATTCTTTTTGAATTGATAACTTTGATTTTTTTCCCAATAGAAAATAACAACAAAATACCATCTTTTTAAAAAAGACAGTAATTGATTGATTTTTTAAAAAGAATGAAACTGATGACTGTGTTTATAGAACTAGAGGTTTCTAAAAAATAACAACAGAATACATAGAAGCTGGATGTACACTATATCATTATACATGACTTGGTTATATGCTATTCAAATATATATATAAATAAACTAAAAATATATAAACAAACAAATAATAAAAACATTGATGTTTACAAAGTTACTAAATTTTACAAATCTCATTATGGCAGCCTTTTTCTTTTTTCACTAACTACAATATTCTCAAATCTCAAACATAAATTTACTTATCCTCATTTTTTTTATGTTATAAATACAATTTAATCCCATAATTGTAATCATGTATATAAAAAAATGTAAATAAGCAAAAAGTATTAAATTTGATAAATTTTACTATGCAGCAGCAGTTATTTTTCCATCTTATGTTTAAAAAACAATATTAAAATTTATAAATTTAATAAATTTTATAATATGCAGTAAACTTCTTTTTTTTTTTATCTCAGAGTATCATATATCATGATACTTATTAATGTTTCTTTGACTTATTTTGAAATCTTCACTTTACAATTCTTTCAGAATTTGACTTGTAGTATTTTATATAATAAAATATTTTTTAAGTGCAATACTAAATTTTTTTCAAAATTTAAAACTTCAAAATAACTAGAAAAGGTTTAATTCCTTATAACAATACTGTTATTATGTTTCTATAGAAAAAAGTCATTGAAGGAAAAATATCATCCCAAGTATATTTAATTGCATTGAAGTCTGAATTTTGCTATTCATTTCACTTAAAAAATAAAGATATTATATAATAAGCTTTTTGTTATTTTTTGAGTGAATATAAATGAATAAGTAAGCACATACAATAAATATATATTGGTACAAAAAATGTTAAAACATTTAACAACAGATCAGGTTTGAATTTGTAATAAATAAAATTTATTTAAAGCAGAGCATTTGCCATACTGAATAGCAGCATAAGCATTACGTGATTAAAGGAAGTTGAGATCTAGATTTAAATAAGTTTTCTTTATTACAAATTCAAACCTGTTCTATTGTTAAATGTTTTAACATTTTTTGTATCATTACAATTATTGCAGAAAGACAGGGTTAAATTTTTTTTTAGAATAAATGTATATGTAAATGTACCCCTTTAATTTATTATTAATAACTATATTATTATTTTTAAATTTTAGTTTATATATGCATGTTGCAACAATATGTGTTCTATTGTAATCAAAAGTTAACAACAAAATTTGAGCTATTATGTGCATTATACATTAAGAAGAGCTTGAAACAAAATATAGTGGGCATTATAGTTCCATTGTATTAACTTTCTTGTTAAAAAAATGACTTGCTGGAGTAGATTAAAAAAAAAAAAAACATTGTATCTAACTGCTGCATTTTTATAGAACTTTACAGGGTCAATTGAGAATTCATTAAATAAGCTAACACCTGCATTTTCTAGGAGAAAGGAAAGGGGGAAAATTAATTGGTAAATATTTATATCTTGAATTACTATGATATAAAAATATTAATATTTTATAAATAATAGTTATAGTACTGATATTAATAATATGTCTCATAAAAAATGATTAAGCTAACTAGAAAATGTTTATCTTTTTGATTAGTATAGTGTAAAGATTCTTTTTTTTATTACAATTAATATTTATTTAAATTTTCTGCTGTATATGAGTGCTTCAAAAACATCAGGAGGTTTGTAATGAGAGAGAAAGCGATATATTTATTGTTGAATTATTGCTATTTATTTAATTCAGAATAAATTCCTAATCAATAACTGAGTGTACCAGATTAATGATATTCTATCTGTATTTCAGTTTTGGAATTATTCAAAATCTTTATTGATTAATATTTTTTGTTTTGACTGCTATATAATTTACAATAAATACTTTCTTTAAAATGAAAGAAACTTTAAAAAATTTGAAATATGTTTCATCAGATCTTTTTAAAGTAATCATAAAATAAATAAAATTTTATTTTTTAATGAATTTTTTTTTTATATTCTGTGTTTTTGATGTAAATCTTTAAATTTTTTCATGATCTCAAGTATAAATCTTAACTTTATCAAAATTCTATTTTTTTTTGCATTCTTATGTTTTTATTTCATTATAATAAAATATTTTGATTACACTAGACTGTGATGAAATATAATATTATTTAACAATTTTTGATAACATGGAGTTAAAGTATATACAGTGAAGCCATAAATTACATGATGGTTAACTGCATGAGTTCAATTATACGCTATAGTGTAAATAAATAAACAAAAAAATAAATAATAAAAACAATGAAATTTGTGAATTTATTAAATTTTATGAATCTTCTTACAGTGGCAGCTGTTTTTTCTCACTAACTATCACATTCTTAAACATGAATTTATGTGTTAACATTTTCTTCATGATTTAAATACTGTACCTGTTCAGTTCTGTATGTTATTGAAAGCACATATACAGATTTATTTTCTAAGATTGTTTTTTTTTTTTCAAAAAATTTTATTCTGTACAGTATATCTTTAATGAAATGCTGAATTCTTTTTAGGATCATGAATGATAACTCAAAAAAATATAAATATCTTTGTTAAAGGAGAAAATCAAAATTATTGATTTAATAAAAAAAAAAGAAGTCTTATTCAGAAGGGGGGTTGTATGTATTAAAAAAATGAACTTTGTATTAGAGAAATAATAAAAAGAGAGAAGCAGATTCATGCTAGGTACTTGTGCTCCTGAAACAGCTAATGTTGTAAGCAAAGTTAAGGAACAACTTTTTGATCAAAACTGAAAAAGCCTTAAATCTATGGCTGAATGACATGAATCATCAGAATGTTCCCATTAACAGGCTTGTATTGTGTCAGAAGGCATTAAGTCTTTACCAAGAATTTAGTCAGAATTTGGAACACACAATGCTGAACAATTTTTGTAAATAAAGGATGATTTGCATAGATTCCAAAGCCATTATAAACTCAAAAATATTATAAAGTAACTAGTGAGGCCACATCTGATAATAATAGAGCTGCTATTATATTTTTGGTAGAATTAAAGAAAATTATCAAAGAAAAGTAAATTATCCAGAATAAGTATTTAATTGTGATGAAACAGAATTATTTTCAGAAAAAAATGCCTATTAGAACATACATTCACAAAAAGAAAAATTAGCTATAAGATTTTAAGGCATAAAAAGATCGACTAACTCTGATGCTATGTGGCAATGCTTCAGATTATATGATAAACCTGGGAGTTATTTAAAAATATAAAAACTTGTACATTCTCAATTATCTATCTGTTCTCTGGCAACACAGTAAAAAGCCTGAGTTTCTAGCATTTTATTTCTATAATGGTGTTGCAATTGTTTTATCCCAGAAGTCAAATGTTATCTGAGGGAAAACAAAATCAAATTTCAAATCCTGCTGTTGTTAAATAATGCACCAGGCCATTGTAAATCTTGTCACTATAAAAATAAAAATATAGATATTATATTGTTGTTTCCAAATACTACTGCACTGTTTCAACCTTTTGAATAAGGCATCATTCATTGTCTTGTCTAGTGTTTGATCAAATTTGATCAATGCTTAGTATCAACTATGATTCTCAGTTAATAGATTGCTGGAAATCATTCATCATTGCAGATGCAATAAATGTTATAAAAATAGTCATAGATGAACTAAAACCAAAAGCTGTAAATGTCTATTGGAAATCTATATGGATTTGAGATTATTAATGATTTTGAAAGAAGTCCATAGATTAATGGAGAAATTAAAAAAAACATTCCGATAGCTTTTGCTGATATAATTAATGAAGTTGCAGTTTATAGTGAAAACCATATAGAATCCTGAACAAATGTGGAATTAAAAGAATTATGTTGTCATCAGAAGACAAGGGGGGGGGGGAAGGCTGAAGATGAAAAAGAATCAGCAATATGGACAGTAGAACAACTTTTTAAAATTGTTCTAAGCTACACAGACTAAAGAATACAATTTTGGAAAATGATATCATGCTGGAATGCAGCATTATATTAACATGGGAAATCACTCAAATATTACACCCATTGTAAGATGTGTTTGATGACTTAAATAGGAAAAGAAAATGATGCTCCATCAACTCCTCATTTTACAATTATGTGTGCCCCAGAAATTTCAAGATCTTTCAAACTTGATGATTCTGATACTTCAATGGCTTCAGAACATTAATAATACATTTTTTTTGTCCATTTAATAAAAATAAAAAAATAATAAAAAAGTAAGTTTTTATTACAATATTATTTTTTAATGAATTTATTGAACACAAACAATTCTGTAAATAAATATAAAAATGTGCTTTCTCAATTTATTATTAACAACTATATTACTATTTTTTAATTTTAAAATGTGCTTTCTCAATTTATTATTAACAATTATGTTACTACATTTTTTTTTTTAATTTTGCCTATACTTTTAATTATATATGCACACTATCCACACAAAGCATCTATTTTATATAGGTATGCATGTTGAAATGTATTGTACACTTACAGTTTGGTAAATAATATGCATTGTATTCTAATTGATTATCAATAAAAAGTTAGCTATTATGTACTATTTTTGTGTTGTATGGTGGGGGTGGGGGCTTGAAACAGAATATAGTGTAGTTCGGGACCCACTGTTTATACATTTAATAATTTATTACAAAACATTTTGAATTTGTTCTATAAATCTTAGATGTTTATTTTATTAGTTATTTGTTTTAGAAGCTTTGACTGTAATAGATCTACTGTATTTTAATTGAGCAATAGAGGGAGACTATCTTTCATTGCTTAATTTTGGACTTTTTTTAAAAATTATTTGTGCTTTTATTGTTCTTTATAATTAATCATTGCAATATCTCTAGCACATAATTAGTGTGGGTTTTTTTTTTTTTGTATATTGATAGGATTTTTTTTTATTCTACTGGTTACTTGTGGACTTAGTCTGATTAGATGTTTGTTTATATTGTATATTTTCTAAATATTGAAATTCATTGTTTAAAAATATAATTGCTTAGAAATTTTGTAAACATTATTTTTTTAATTTATAAATTGAATATTTTTTATTAACACCAAACAATTCATAATTTTTGTTGTTGTTTATATGTTTTAATATATTTGTTTAGCATGTAGAGGAATTATTAAATAAATCAAATAATTATTGAAGTCAGCAATTTTGTTTTGTATAAGTTTTAAATAAACAGTTATTTTAACATATTACTAAACTTGTTTTTTTATTATAGTTGACTCACAACATCTACAATATTAGGTTCCAAGTTTTCATGCAGATATTGAAACTAAAAGAAAGTAGTGAATCCTATATAAAAATATAATGCAGACATTTATTATATATATTGCTATATCTGGAAGCAGAATTTTTGCTCACAAGATAGCATGAAGTTTAAATTTCTCCCCTTGTAGAAATTACATATTATTACTTATAAATTTTAGTATTTATCATTCTATAATAATTGATATTACATTATTAATAGCATATATGCAAATTAACCAAATATATAAATGAACTCGAAGGCATATAGAAATGATAATAAAGATCTATACAAATTTTTCAATCCCTAGATTTGTTTTTACATGTTTGGAGGCAAGTTAACACAATAGAAACTCAGGGTATATACGGTGATATCCAGCACCAAGAGTAAAAGTCCATCCATACACATGAAGCTTCTCCCCAAGAGAGTTCATTTTGTACTATTTGTTTAGCATAGATTAATTATCCAATTTGCTCTCTTCTTATTGGCTCCTATTTCCGATCCTGTCAATAAAATAATTAATTCATATGCTGATGATATGTCCTTGACTGGGGAATTTTACTTCTAACTAGTTCTTTTGAACTTATTTTCAGGTTTTGAATGGTTATTTCTGACTGAATCCAAAACTCACAATTATTTAAATATTATCGATATCTGTATATAGTATGAAGGAATTTCATAATTTATCTTTAGAGATTTAACTAATTACTATTTTACTCTACTTAGAAAATAATCTTTTGATTGGAGAATTTCACTTACAATTGAACTTATTTTTAGGTTTTTGGAAATGTTTAATACTTTTATAGGTTCTGGTGGCAAGTATATGGGGTAGGAAGAAAAGATGCATTATTTCTAGATGTTAAGAAAAGGTGTTTCAAAATAAATATTTTCATTTGGTAATTAATTTTGATTCCTGTGATTGAATGTTATATATGTGTGAGTGTATATATATTGTAACCTTTGTCTTTTCCAAGAAAGCTGATATTTCATTTATTTTGGATATTTAATACTTAAAAAAAAAAATTATAAGAGGAAATTTTCATTAAGTTAACCATCTTTGTAAATCATAATTATTAAGATTAAATAAGCATATTCAAATCTAAATAGTAAATTATTTTAAAGTATTTTTGTCATAAATAAATGTTACATGATGTTATTGTATTTTACTTTATTGTTTTCCTAACATACTTTAAACTTATAATTAAAATAAGTTATAATAATTTAAATGCAAAAGTGTAGCTAATAATTTTAAAGAAGCTCATATTATTCTAGTACAATTTAATATATCTAGCTTGGTGCCTGAATAAACCATAATACTAGTTAAATTTAATTTTAATGTTAGAAGTTAATGGGTAGTTGTCATAATTATAATAAAGTATTTTATTTAAACTAGTTCTTAACAATAATCAATCCATTTGTTAAAATAGTATTATTAAAATTGAGTTTAGAGATTACACTAAATTAGTTGATTTGAAAAATAAGTAATTAGTTTAAAAGATATGGAACCATTTCTAGATGTGTGTGAATGTGTATGCATTCATAATTTTAATTTTTATTTCTTAATGGGAATATTTCTTTATTTTATAATATTAACTATTCTTCTAAAATATTATTATTTAATTGAAAATAAAATAAAATATTGGTGAATCTTTAATTTGTTCATTAATATAATTTAAAAGAGTTTAAGAGTTAATAAAATTATGTAATATTTATTTTTTATTTTATTTTAACAATATAATTTCTTAATTAATTTGTATCTTTGATTATTATTAACATTCCTAGACTATCATGTGTATGTCTGATTGTCTAACAAACATATCAATTGTTACTATTTTTAGATTCAAACCATAGATACTAATTAACTGTTAATTTGAAGGTTGGAAAATTATGAGGAAAGATGGTTTTCTGTCAATCAAAATGATTAACATTAGCCAGCTTATGAAAGATGCAAACATGTATTAATTTTGGAAGAATGATTTGTTGTCTCATTTTTGTAAGAACGGCTAGAAGAAGTTTAAAACTTTAATAATTAAAATAAAAGTAAAAGTATAATTTTATTTTTTAAAATAAGTTGTTTTTTCCCCAAGTAAAATGAATATATAAAAAAAAAACGATCAGGTGCTAAGTCTCATCCAAAGTTAATTGAAAATCTAAATTGGATATTGAAGAAAGAATTTGGAAAGCAAAGCATTATTCTACAAAACATGTCATTGCCGATATCACACATAATTTATTCTATTTCACTTAAAAACTATTACTTATTTAAGTCTTACATTTATTACAAATTGTTTAAATTTCTTATTTTAAAATAAACTTGCTGGAAATTTACTTTAATGTTAACTATAACAGTTTTAACATTAATTTTAAAACTCCTTAAAATAATAATAATTGTCAAAAACTTTTTAAATGTTTTACTATTTATGAAATGGTTTGTTGAATAAATTTATTTAAAAGAACTAATTATTCAGGAGAAAGAAAAATGTTTGTTTTGGACCCAAATGATATTTTATTATCGTCAATAATTAATTAGTTATTTATTGTCTTAATTTAAAAAAAAAAAAAAGCTTAATAAATTAATTTATGCTCTCAAGAAGTTAATTCAAAATGAAAAATATTTAAAACTTTTTGCCTTCTGAAATGCTGTATTTGTAGTATTAGTAAATTACACTTATGGATTAAATGCTATTAATTTTGACAAAGATTACTATTATAGAATTTATGTATTCTATTAAGAGCTGAATAATTAGTAGAATCTTGTTATTTTTTTTTTCATTGAAAACTGCTATAACGATACCCAACTCTCTATATAAATCGTTTGCAAACTATTACAGCGATAAGTCTTTAATCCTAGCCATAACAAATCATCAATGTGCTTTATATAAATTCCCTGTAGAACAACTCTACAGTCTAATCAATCAAAAGCAATTAGGCAGAGGCATTCACATGATCCTTAATCATCCCAATGACCGCTATGTGATCGTAGAGTTTAAAACGTGGGCAGACCGAATGAATTTTAAAAATAACTACAAATCTTTAGGAAATTATATACTATGCTCATAGATATGAACCGTCCAGTTACACTATAAGGAAATAAAGAATTTTCTTTAACTAGATTAAATGAACAAGAAATACAAGACATCCTTATTAATTATGGTTCAGTTAGCAAATTTAAACACCTATTAAATCCTCACTTCAAAGATCAAATCCTGTCCAATACAGTTACCTTCACACTTACATTAAGAGAAAAAGCATTATACCCACTGACATACCCACTATTATTACAGCAAGAGGCTCTCCTATGGTTTTGACATTCAGAGGAGTACAACCACAATGTTTCTTCTGCCTTCAAAGAACACACCTCATTAAAGACTGTGCAGCAAGAATATGCACACACTGTGGTATTAAAATGAATAAATTTCACAAATGTCCTGGTAGACCTATTAACAAGTCCTTAAACAGACAATCATCACATAGGACTAATTCAAACAGCAACCTCACAAACCCAGATATTCAGATTCAAATAAATCCTCCAACAAAACCTTCCACATCCAAAACTATATTTCAAAATGAAAATATTCAAAGAAAGAACAAACGTCAACCTTTACACTAATAGTAGTAAATCAGAGAACCAAACAACAACAAATACTGCTCCTAAACCAATCACGCAAACTAATAATACTCAAGATCAAACATTAGAAACAACTTATACTAATCCCCAAGAAATAATATTAGGTCAAACTCTTTCTACAAAAGAAGATAATATGACCAAACCATCTAAAGAGAACAAAGATAAATCCAGGCGATGAAGAAAATACACTCAAAAAATGTCAAAACAATTCTTCCAATATAACTCCTAACCAGCTTAAAACAACTGATAGCAACCCTAAACAGAGTGAACCACAAACTATCTGCAATTCTTCAACTCCTGCAAGAATTAACCTACCAGACAGAAAAGATCCATCAAACACCCAACCCGAAAGTCAGCATGATCGAAGATTCACAACTGTTACAGCAAACAGAGAATGTCTCAAGTCTAAAATTCGAACAAAAATCTTATGACTATAAAATAACACTACTATCAAAAGAACAGGAAAAGGAAATCAACACTAATCAACTTCAAAATCCTCAAAAAATTGACACAACAAATACCCAAAATACAATTAAGAAAATTAAAAGAAAATCAATTCGCTCAGATAAATCAAGCTCTGATGATGACAGCTCCCACCGGTACTTTACTCACCACCCCCTCTAACAAACAAATCTCCGATAAATCCAACTCAAAGCTTCACAAATCCATAGAAAAAAAGAGGAAACCATGGATCTTACAACCTTAGATACCATTGATTCTCCCGATGAATCTCAGACAGATTACTCTACTCCATCAGACACCGAAGACTTCATGGATGCGATTCCTCAACCAACAAATATATCTTCCAAGCCATCTACAAGTTCAATCACAAGTCTCTGACTGCCTAACAACATCAGACCTCATTAATATAGAGATGTCCCACATTCACTTGGATCACTTTGCTGAGGACGGTTTGGATTAATCTATCATGTTCTGCAAAATAGCTGGCATAAACATTCATGGCATCAACTCAATCGATAGAGTTCTTGCTATTAAAGCTGGCTCTCACTCTGCTCCCCACATATACTTCTTATGAGTGAAACCAAACATCACTATAAGACTGACCATAAAATAATATCTCTTCTCTCCTCTCTCTGGATTTACTAGATTTTCCATCGACCATTCAGCTTCAGAGTGGAGTCAGGTATTCTTCTTAGCAAATCAGCACCACCAAAAAGTTTCAACATTCTATTCCTAGATGCCAATATTATTATTATAGAAATAGATTGTTGGGGTTATCCGATCATCATAGCTTATATTTATACAGCCAAAGACACACTCAATATCTAAATAGTTCATATACAAGTACATCAGCGCTGTTGAGCCTCCCTACCATTTCTTCTACGGAACTTTATTTTGCCTACAATGACCAACAAGAGATTTTTGCATCTAATAAATTTGATTAATATGTGGAGAGGAACTTCTTCCCACAGAGCCTACTCTTTCTACCTAAAACTAAAAGTCACCTAATTGATCTGATTTACACCCCAGACTGCCATTTCAACATGATGCAGCCTTAACCCTGTTGCTTTCTCTGATCATGTGGCTCTGATCTTACAACTCCGCGCTATCTAATCCCTACACCTATAGATGGACCACAGAAAACCATGCGCACCAGTCACCCAATCAAAGCATGACAAGAAGCGATAGTGTCTGGAGTCATACATCTATTTCCAGAAAATAAACATCACTTCCTCCCTGCTGAGGAGGGCTGGTTTTCCTTCATCGAATTCTTCAGTCCATATTAAATCACCACACCAGGAAAATCAAAGGACTAAATGGTCTTCTAAATGACCTAACAGACATTAATATACAACTTCAAGCATCACAGCAAAATTTCACAAATACAGAAAAAATTATCTTCCTTAAAAACCTCTACAAAATCAAGCAAAAATCCCTTGCAGAATATATTTCCATCAGAAGAGCCAGATGCTTCTTAGCACAACAACACTGCTGGACAGAGACTACCTCAGATGGGCACTGGGTTACAATAAAAAACAAATCACTCCCACATCCATTTATACTAATGGTACCAATCTCATTGGCTATCCAATGATGCAGCACATCAGCAAACAATTCTGCCAATTAATGCAAAAGATGGAGCCTCCATGTAAACAGCTGGTTGGATGCTGGAGACCCCAGCAGAACATGGCATCACGAGAAATCCAAATTAAAAAGAAGATATCATCACTCCCTGACAGCATTCATGCGCTGGCCTTCACGGCATCCCAAATTTCCTTCTCAAACACCTCAGTCAATTCACTGTTCAAGTTATTAAAAAAGTGATAGATCCCTGCTTTAGCTACGAAACATAGCAGAGTCTTACCCTGTGGCACTGTGCCTTTTATCCAAAAAGCAAAACCACTAAGCGACATTAACAGTATCGACCAATATCCATGACCCCACTGCTTATCAAGATTCTAGAGTCAGTCATTAAGGACCAAATCCAACCTCAAATTCTTAGCAATATCTCACCAAACCAATACGGAAAAAGGAGTCATCTAACCTCATGCTACTGTCAATATAACTGCACTGTTCAATCATATCAGAGTACATCGTAAATCCAAACCTCATATGCGTCCAACTGGATGTTGCACGGCATTCGATTAGTACAGATCAACACCCTTCTGGATATTCTGATGAAATACGACATTCCAGCTGCAATTGTTCAGATTATCAGCAATCTGCTCAACAACAGAGAGATTTTCTCTCTCTTGATGGCAAGATCACTCCGGGTTCAAGCCATACACAATGATAGATCCCTCAAGGATCTCATAGCTCAATCCCTTTTCTTCACGCATACATCAACACCTCTTCTGGTGATATGAAAAAACCTCCCTGGAATATTCTTCCTTCTCTCAATAAAGATTTCAATGTATTCGCATACATAGATGACATCATGGTTGTGACTTCCCACCATTAAATACCTTCCCCATCTCATGAACATCTTAAACAGAAATACAGTGGAAACTTGGCCTACAAATAAATTTTGAACAAATCTTCCATCTGGAAGATAATGTCTAGTAAACAAATCAACTCCCTTCCTTTTCTGCTAAACCACAAAGATACCTTGGCTTCCCAATCTTCAAACCTCCAACTGCAATGGCAAGAATGATTCAAGATGCAATCCTCCAATCAACTGAAGCCATCACCACCTCACTCTCTAGAGAGTATACCTTTCATTATATGGAAAGGTTAGCCTCCTCAACATGATCATAATGCCAAAAATCTCCATTATCTTCCATTCATTAAAATCACTAAACAGTTTCAAAATAAAATTAACCGATTATGCACCAAACTTCTCGGAGAGGAAGGACTGTTGCCATTAGCTTGCAGGTATCCAACGACCACGCAGGTTCAATGGACTGTCATTCCACTCAATACAGGCAATCATTTTACAAAAACTCACAATATTCTACATAATCTGATCCTCTCCTATGGATACTCCAACATAATAATAATAATAATAATAATAATAATAATAATAATAATAATAATAATAATAATAATAATAATAATAATAATAATAATAATAATAATAATAATAATAATAATAATAATAATAATAATAATAATAATAATAATAATAATAATAATAATAATAATAATAATAATAATAATAATAATAATAATAATAATAATAATAATAATAATAATAATAATAATAATAATAATAATAATAATAATAATAATAATAATAATAATAATAATAATAATAATAATAATAATAATAATAATAATAATAATAATAATAATAAATTTATAAGTGGCAATTTTCATTAAGTTAAACTATCTTTGCAAATAATATTTATTAAGATTAAATAATCATATGCAAATCTAAATGGTAAATTATTTAAAATATTTCTGTCATGAATAAATATTATATTTTACTTTATTGTTTGGCTAAAGTGCTTTAAGTTTATGATTAAAATAGATTATAATAATTTAAATCCAAAAGGATAGCTAATAATATAGAGAATTACAGATTTTTTTAATACAATTTAGTATATCCAATTTGGTGTCTGAATAAACCATAATACTAGTTACATATAATGTTAATGTTGGAAGTTAATGTGTAGTTGCCATAATTATAAACTATTTTATTTAAACTAGCTCTTAATAATAACCAATCCTATTGTTAAAATAGTATTATTAAAATTGAGTTTAAAAAATAAGCTAAATTAGTTGATTTGATAAATAGATAATTAGTTTAGTGCTGTTTAAAAGAAAGAATTAAATTAGTTTAAAAGATATGGGACAATTTCTTGATGTGTGTGAATGTACATGCATTAGTAATTTTAATTTCTTAATGGGAATATTTCTTTATTTTATAATCTTGAATATTATTCTAGAATATTCTTATTTAGTTAAAATTTAAATAAAATATTGGTGAACCAGACTATTATGCATTTGATTGTCTAGTACATATTTACATTGTTACTATTTTTAGATTCAGACCATAGATACTAATTAACTATTAATTTAAAGGTGGAAAAATTAAAAAGAAATGATGTTTACTCTCAATCATAATGATTGATGTTTGCAGGCTATAAAGTGCACATATTCATATTAATTATTATGATTTTCTTTTGTCTTTCATCTCCTTAAGAACTAATAGAACTTTAAAACTTTGATGATTAAAAGTAAATGTATGATTTTATTTTTTAAATGTTTTCTTTTTTCAAGTAAATGAGTATGTAAAAGAACTTATCAGGTGCTAAGTCTCATGCAAAGTTAATTGAAAATCTAAATCATATATTGAAGGAAAAATTTGGAAAGCAAAACATTAAGTCATTGTCTACTGACAAATAAAGAATTATTCTACAAAACTAATGCATCACAGGTATCAAACATAATTTATTCTATTTAATTTCAGAACTATTGCTCACTGAGGTCCTATATTTATGGCAAATTATTTATATTTTTAGAGTAACTTTACTAGAAGTTATAACAGTTTTACATTCTTTTATAACCCATTAAGATAATAATAATTGTCACAAACATTTAAAATTTATTGCTATCTATTAAACAATTTGTCTTGAATAAATATATTTAAAGGAACTAATTATTCAGGAAAAAGAAAATTGTTTATTTTGAATACAAATGACATTTTACTATCATCAATAATTAATTAGTTATTCAGCATCTTGACTTTAAAAAACTGCCTGATAAATTAATTTATGCTCTTAAGAAGTTAATTCAAAATAGAAAATATTTAAACTTTTTGTCTTATGAAATGCTGTTTATAGTATTAGCAAATTATACTTATGAACTAAATGCTACTAATTTTGACAAAGATTACTATTATAAAATTTATATATTCTATTAAGTGCAGAATGATTGGGAGAAACTTTATCTTTTCTTTGTAACATACTATATTTAAATATCTATTCCAAACTACTTAAATTTATAAAAGAAAGTTCATGACCAAAGCACTACATATAAAATTATTTTGTTTAAACCACATTATATTTTAATGTTTTCTTCATAAAACTTGTATAAAAAAAGGCATGTGTGGCACATTACTATATTATATATTTTACCTAGAAAGTCTGTTTAATTTGAAATAGAAATGTTTATGAACAAAACACTATTAAATATTTTGCTTGGAAAACTTGTCTAAA
>JAQFVV010006206.1:7231191-7248691 GCA_028023455.1 Epiperipatus broadwayi
TACTACTACTACTACTGCTACTGCTACTATCTACTGTTATTACCAAGCTACCACTACTACTCACCACCACCACCACTACTACCACTACCACCACCACCACTACCACTCACCACCACCACCACCACCACCACCACCACCACCAACCACCACCACCACCACTACCACTACCACCACCTACCACCACCACCACCACCACCACCACCACCACCACTACCACCACCACCACCTCCACCACCTCCACCACCACCACCACCACCACCACCACCACCACCACCACCACCACCACCTACCACCACCACCACCACTCACCTACCACCACCACCACCACCACCACCACCAATTACTACCACACCACCACCACCACCACCACCACCACCACCACCACCACCACCACCACCACCACCACCACCACCACCACCACCACCACCACCACCACCACCACCACCACCACCACCACCACCACCACCACCACCACCACCACCACCACCACCACCACCACCACCACCACCAACCACCACTCACCACCACCACCACCACCACCACCACCACCACCACCACCACACCACCACCAACCACCACCACCACCACCACCACCACCACCACCACCACCACCACCACTACACTACCACCACCACCACTACCACCACCACCACCACCACCACCACCACCACTACCACCACCACCACCACCACTACCACCACCACCACCACCACCACCACCACCACCACCACCACCACCACCACCACCACCACCACCACCAACTACCACCACCACCACCACCACCACCACCACTACCACCACCACCACCACCACCACCACCACCACCACCACCACCACCACTACCACTCACCAACTACATCACCACCACTACCTACTACCACTACTACCACTACTACTACTACTACTACTCACTACTAACTACCACCACTACCACCACTACTACTACTACTACTACTACTACTACTACTACTACTACTACTACTACTACTACTACTACTACTACTACTACTACTACTACTACTACTACTACTACTACTACTACTACTACTACTACTACTACTACTACTACTACTACTACTACTACTACTACTACTACTACTACTACTACTACTACTACTACTACTACTACTACTACTACTACTACTACTACTACTACTACTACTACTACTACTACTACTACTACTAGTAGTTTTAAAAATTATTTTATTAGCATGAATTTTGTTACAATTATGTTGCAATTACTATTAGCAGTACATGTGTAGACTTGAAAAAGATTGAAGTTCCATTAAGAGTTCTATGGGGAATAATGTTCAGTAATAGACACTAAAATCCTGATGTGGCAGGAGTTTGTACAGTTCTGAAGCTGACTGGTGAAAACATGAGTTCATTTTTCTTGAGTTATTAATTATTGCTGTCCTTGTGATTTTTAGTGGTATCTGGGAATTTAATTAGGCTCCAGGTGGATGTAACTATATCTATGGGAGCTATTAGATTATCTCTATTTTTAATCTTGGTTAATTTGTCTATAAATAATGATTGGTATTTGTGCGAGGTGGGATTGAAAACAAAATGACACCTGAGGAACCAAAGTGTGAACAGGAGAAAAATTGTTATTCTAATTGTGGTAAAAAAACCTTGGGGAATGTTTTCAATTAATGTTTGCAGGGTGGTTTTTGAATTGTGAGTGATTGTGGAGATTAAGTCTCTATAAGTTTGCAAGGTGGGACAGGTGTGAATGAAATGATTCATGGTTTCATCCTCTCTATGACATAGAGAGCACGTTGGGTCTATGTTGGCAAATTTCATTTTGGTTGCCAGGAATGAATTGGTTGGTAGGGCACTGAGGTTGATTTTAATAATGAAGTCCAGATATTTTGGTTCAAGGTACCAAAACTTAAATTTTGATATAAGTGTTTTGTTTGTGACATTGAGTATACTGCTTGCATTTATGAGAGAGTCTGCATTGTTGAGAGAATAATGTGCTTCCCAGTAATTAAGTTTTGTAAATGATTTAACGTGTAATTTGTTGAACTTAGTATTAATTTTGGCAAGTTGATTTATGAATTTATTTTTTATTGGTGGAGGGGTATCAGTGGGTAGAATTTTAATGAAAGATTGGAAAATAGGAAAATTAGTAGATAGTTTTACTAGAGTGTTATGGGCTTTTTGATAGTAGAAGGTTGTTATTGAGTGCAATGATAGGCCATTGTATTTGGTATGATTTTGTAGGCTATTGATACTAATGGAGGTAGCTTTCTTATTCCAGATTAGCTTCATAGATAAAGAGTTGATTTTTTTTTAAAACTGTTGGTGAATTTTATGACTGGCGCATAATAATTAATTTTTGGGACTATTAACATGTTGATTAGAGAAATTTTGCTATGAATTGACAGATAAGCTTTGGATAGTGAATTAATTATTTTTTCTATAGCTGGCAGTAACTGATTCTGTATTGTGCTTCTTGTGGCATTAAGTGAGAGATGAAATGGAATTCCAAGAAAGTTATGTGGTGTGGTTTTGGTTAGAGATGCAATTGGCTGGCCAGTGAAAATGTTCCATATTGCTGTTTTTTCCCTGTTAAATTTGAGTGCATGTGTTAATGTGTAGTTTTCAAGAATAGATTGTAATTTAGGAAGTGACTTTTTAGAAGGCAGGAACACCACTATATCATCCATGTAGGAAAGATGGTTTATTTGTTGTTTCAGGTCCCTTATATATATTCCAGGTATCTTTGCCTCTATTTCAGCAAGTAATGGATTGATATAGGTGATAAAAAGTAGGGAACTCAGTGGGGATCCCTGTGGGATGGAGGTGTGGGGTAGGAAACTTGGAGACATCTTGCCATTGAGCGTAATGTGAATATCTCTATTGTGAAGTAGGTTTGCTAGTATGTACATTAGAGGTATAGGAATGTTGTAGCTACTGATTTCTTCCAGCAGTTTCAGAATTGGAATTGAATCAAATGCTGCTTCAATGTCAAGCTGAATCACCACTGGCCCAGTTTTTTTTGGTTAGTCTGACTTCGTCTATTATTGTCTTAAACAGGACAAGTGCTTCCGGTATGGAGCTGCCTTTTTTACCAAACTGGTATGTAGAAATTTTAGGTAGAATTAAAGGCTGAATTTTGTCTTTGACTATGGATTCAATAATTTTTATAATAAGAGGGGACATGGATATTGGTCTGAGGTTGGTTAGTGGAGAAGGATGAATGGGCTTTTTGAGGAAGGGGACTAGCGATACCGGGTAGAGCTGCTCAATTGAGTGGATCTGGTTAGGGAGATAGGTAATCATATTTAGTATTATTGGTGTTGTGAAGTAGTTCAGATGATGAAGTATAAATTTGGGGATGGCATGTACTCCGGGGTGAGAGTTATTTGGATATGCTTGGATTTTTGTAGTTATGTCATTTCTGGATATGTTATGATGATCTGTTGTGATGCCAAAGTGGAATGGAAACAAGCAAGGTGATGATGTTTTCTGAAATCTGTCTTTGAAATGGTTATAAATTTGTAATGTCATATTTTCCCCTGTTAAGGTTTTTGAGTTTGAAAGTATAGAGGATGGAGTGAGCTTCTTTGAACTGTAGCCAAGGGCCCAGCGAATGTAACCTTTTGACCAATTATGTGTGTTTTTTAGAAAGAGTTCGGTTTTTTTTATTGAAATATATTCTGCTAATGTGATCTGTGTCTGTTTATATTCCTGTTTTAACAATAAGATTGAGCTAATTGAGGTTGAGTTGCTGGGTGTACTTTTAAGTTTTAAATGTAGAGTGTCTAATTTTTTCATTAGATAGGTTGGAGATGGATTTCTATTGGTGTAATGTTTAATTGTGGAAGAGATGACATTTATAAATGTGAACCATGCCTCTGTTGGGTTGAGTGACAAAATATTAATTTTATTGAAATATATATATATTTCAGAGATTATTGCCTCTGGAGCACTGGATTTAAGTAACAATCTAGTAGTGTTGTTAAATGAGAGAGTGGACTGGAGATGTAGATCTATTTGTAGTTGTATATTGAGTGCCATGTGATCAGAAAAGGAAACTGGACATAATGAAGGTTTTATTATGTAATGTAGATCAGGGGAGTAGAAGAGGAGATCAATCAATGTGGAATGTTTTTGAGTGTAGAATGATATGTCATTGGATGAGAAGAAGCCTTCTGCGCTCATGAGTTTTTTATTTATGAGATGTAAATATTTGCGAGTGAAATCAGAATATGACATGTTAAAGTCACCAGTTAGTATTGTGGGATGTGGGTTTGTTGCCAAAATAAGGTTTATATTGTTGATGAGCTGGTGAATAAGTAGTGGTTGGTTATATAAGTACAATGTGATTATGTTTATTACATAGGCTGAGTTTTGAAAGGTTATTATGCTCATGTGTGGGTTTAGGAAAAGCAGTTTAAATGATTGACGAGGAGAGTTTCTATGAATAAGAAATCCAACTCCAGCAGCAGATAAGTTTGATAAGGAAAAGTTGCAATAACCAAATCTATTTAGGTATTTGTGAGGTTGTAGGTGGAATTGATCGAATATTTGGTCTCCGTAAAAAGCAGTAAGTGAGGATTGAATTGATTAATCCAATTTGCTATAGCGAATAATCTATGTGGCGAGTTGATTCCTCTGACATTGACTGTAGTGATTGATAACACCATTGTAATGCTTAGTGTGTGTGCAGCTGATTATGAATATGTAGATTCTATAGAAGATCCTTAGATATGGGAATCAATGGGTTGGAGCTGATGTCAGCAGGTATATTAAGATTGCAATCATCTATGGAAGGCGGTTTATTTTTAACCTTTTTAGTGACTCTGTGATAACCATCCACACCCTCAAGAAATTTCATTTGTTCTGGGGAACCAGAAGAATCAATTGATAAACACTGCCTAGTCCACTAGCCAGTTTCAGTGCTCTTTGTTGTCTGCTGATAGGTGATGAGGCTGGGTCTTAGCTTTTCTACTGAGCTGGAGTTACTACTTTCTTTTGCTATCTACTGCTGGTTACTACTGGTTGATTGCGTGCTGCTGCTACTACTGATTCTGCTTCAGCTGAGTTACTGCAGCTGGTGGCCTTCTTTTTCTACTTCTTTTGCTCATTGCTTCTCTTCTGCTTCTCTTCTGCAATTCTACTAATGCGGAAGATTCTGCTGCTGCTATCTTCTGAGTGGTAAGATGAAGAGTCTTCTTCTACTGCTACTCCTCATCTCTGCTGCTGCAGCTAGTTGGAATTGATTGCTGCTGAGTTACTAATCTGCTGACTACTACTACTACCAGCTAGCTGCTACTACTACTACTACTACTACTACTACTACTACTACTACTACTACTACTACTACTACTACTACTACTACTACTACTACTACTACTACTACTACTACTACTACTACTACTACTACTACTACTACTACTACTACTACTACTACTACTACTACTACTACTACTACTACTACTAGTTTTAAAATTAATTTATTACATAAAAATATACATGATTTGATTCTACAAATAAGGATATACATGATTTGATTCTACAATTAAGGATATACATGATTTGATTCTACAATGAAGGATATACATGATTTGATTCTACAATGAAGGATATACATGATTTGATTCTACAATGAAATATATACATGATTTGATTCTACAATGAAATATATACATGATTTGATTTTACAATGAAATATATACATGATTTGATTTTACAATGAAACATATATATGATATAATTTTACAATGAAAAGTGTACATAATTTTATTTTACAATCTGGTTTCACATTTTTTTCCTTTATTCATCTTAAATTAAAGTATTGTGTGATTATTAAGTTTAATAAATGTTTGATAGTCACTGTTACTTGCAGTATTACAATTGTTTGCAATTATGTTTTTATTATCCAATTAATGACTTGCAACTATTCATTCCTAATTTTGTGGTAGTTTAGTGTTTTCTTGCTTGAGTTAGTAGAAACAATTTTTAACTCTTCTTTTTCGATTACTACATCTATTTATATTTGATTAGAGCTAAAGTTTTATTAGACTCCAGGTTGCTGCCACTATGTCAACTGGGGCAATGAGCCGGTCCCTAGTTTTAATTTTCTCCAATTTATTTAGGAACAGTGACTCCAATTTGCGGGAAGTGGGGTTAAATACAAAGTGGCATCTAATGAACCATAATGTAAATAGCAGATAAATAGAAATCCTGATTGTTGGGAAAAAACCTTTTGAAAAACTGTCAATTAAGGTATTGATGGTAATTCTATTGTTGTGTGAGATTGTGGTGATCAGTTGCCTATATTTTGTCAGTGATGAGCAGTTCAGCAAAAAATGATTCATTGTTTCTTCCTCTCTGTTGCAGATGGAGCACACAGGTTCTATTTTTGCATATCGCATTTTCCTTGAGAGAAATTCATTAGTGGGCAAGGCCTCTAAATTGATTTTAATCATGAAATCTAGGTATTTCGGTTCGAGATTCCAGTACTTATATTTAGTAATAATTGCTTTATTGTTTATGTTGAGAAAACTGTTAAGCGATAATTGAGTGTCCATCTTGTTCAGGATTTGATGTGCAGTCCAATAATCAATCTTTGTGCTGAACTCATTGTTTGTTGGATTCCTGTTAATATGTTGTAATAGTTTATTTAAAAACTTGTTCTTGCTAGGTGGGGGTGTATCAGTTGGTTCTATTTTTAAGTATGGTTGAAAAATAGGGAAATTGGTGGCAATTTTAACTAGAGTATTATGTACTCTTTGGTAGTAGAAGGTGTTTATTGAGTGCAATGATAACCCATTAAACTTTGTATGCTTCTGCAGATTCTTGATGCTTATTGAGACGGCTTTCTTATTCCAGATCAATTTGCAACATAATGAGTTTATTTTTCGAATAAAAGCCTTGGTAAAGCTAACAACTGGCATATAATAGTTAATTTTGGGTAGTATCAACATGTTAATGAGTGTGGTCTTACTGTGTATTGAAAGGTAGGCCCTAGAAAGAGAGTTCATAATTTTAGTAATTGATGCCATTAGCTGATTTTGAATGGCTGTCCTTCTAGCAACCACTGACAGGTGGAAAGGGATTCCCAAAAAGGAATGTGGGGGGGATTTAGTTAGAGAATCATTAGGTTTGCCTGTAAGAATATTCCAAGTTGCCATTTTACCAGTGTTGAACTTGAGTGAGTAGTCATGTGTATATTTGTTTAGAATGTCTATTAGCATGGGTATATATTTCTTGGAAGGTAGGAAGACTACTATATCATCCATAAAGGATATGTGGTTTAAAGAGAGATTAGTTTGAGAAAGAACCACAGGTGGCAATTGTTTTTTCCATCTCAATCAACAAAGGGTTAATATAGGAAATAAATAAGAGGGCACTAAGTGGTGAGCCTTGTGGAATGGAGCTGTGTGGAACAAAACTGACAGATGATTTTCCATTTAATGTAATATGAATGGACCTATTGTACAATAAATTTGCCAGAATGTATCTAAGTGATAAAGGGATGTTGTACTGTTCAAGAGCCCCCAAAAGCTTATCAATTGGAATGGAGTCAAAAGCCGCCTCAATATCCAGCTGGACCACTATTGGTGCTGCCTTTTTATTAACTCTGATTTGATCAATCATGGCTCTGAAAAGGAAGAGTGCTTCAGGAATGGAGCTTCCCTTCTTTGCGAATTGATACTTTGAGATTTTTTGCAAGATGAGTGGTTGAATTTTGTCTTTAACTAATGCTTCAGCTACTTTAATAACCAGTGGAGACATGGAAATTGGCCTAATATTGCTTAGTGGTGTAGGATGAATGGGTTTTTTGAGAAAGGGAACAAGGGAGATAGGGTATAATTGTGGAATAATATGTATTTGGTTTGAAAGATGGCTGAGCATCTTTTGAATTATTGGTACAGTGAAGTAGTTAAGGTGTTCTAATATAAATTTTGGTATTGCGTGCATTCCAGGATGTGCACTATTAGGGTACTTTTTAATTTTATTCATTATTTCTTCATTAGTAATATTGTGATTGTCTTTAAAGTTGTTGAGCTTGAGATTTGTCATGCTAGGACGGGGGCATGACTGGAGCTTATTTTTAAAATAGTCAAACAAAGGCACAATCATTCCTTCCGCAGTTATTATTTTAGAGTTGTGCAGAATTGATGTGGGCGTGAGTTTTTTACTAGTATATCCTAGCGCCCAGCGTATGTAGTCTCTAGACCAGTTATGCGTATTTTTTAAAAAAATTTTTGCTTTTTTGGTAGCTAAGTAATCAGCCAAAACTAATTGAGTTTGCTTGTATTCTTGCTTGAGAAGTAGAATTGAAGGTATAGAGCAGGTATTGGCTGGTGTGCTTCTAATTTTTTGGTGTAGCAACTCCAGTTTCTTCATCATATGTGTAGGTGTCGGATTTCTGCATGTGTAATGTTTAATCGTGGATGAAATGATGTTTATGAAGCTGAACCATGCTTCTTCAGGTGGAAGAGAAAGTATATGAATTTTATTAAAATAAATGTAAATCTCAGAGAGGATGGCTTCTGGTGCACTGGATTTGAGAAGCAGTCTAGTGGTATTAGTTAGTAATGGAGCTTCAAATACAAGCATATTTATTTTAATAGTGACTGTAAGTGCCAAATGGTCTGAGAAAACAACTGGTATTAGAGATGGCTGTATTAGAAAATGTAATTCTGGGGAGTAGAATACAAGGTCTATTAATGAGGAATTTTTCCTAGTGTAATATGAGATAGAGTTTGATGAGAAGAATCCTTCACCACTCATAAGTTTTTTATTTAGTAGGTGAAGGTATTTGAAGGTGAATTTAGAGTATGGCATATTAAAATCCCCAATCATGACTGTGGGAAAGGGATTGGTAGCTAGTATTGCATTTATATTAGTGATTAGCTGATAAATGAGGCTCGGTTGGTTGTATAAGTATACTAGGATAATGTTAATTGTGTAAGCTTGATTATATAAAGTTGTTATGCACATATGTGAGTCCAAGTATAGTATGTTTATTGATTGAAAAGGAGAAGCACGGTGATTGATAATTCCAACTCCTGCAGATGAGGTGTTAGAGTTGGAAAATCTATTAAATCCAAACCTCTGAAAGTATCGGTCAGGCTTGATTATTGAGTTTACTGATAATTTGGTTTCAGTGCATAGAAAGAGATGCGGTTTGTATAGTTCAATCCAATTGGATATTGCATAGATTCTTTGGAGAGAGTTTAACCCTCTGACATTAACAGCTACTATAGAAAAAAGCATGTTAGTTGATTAGGAAGGTAGAGGAATGGTACAACAAGGGCCATCAGCAAATGCCAATTGGAATATTTCTTCTAAGTTATTACTTATTGCACATGTTATACCCATCAATAGAGTGTTTTTGAGGGTTTTGAGGACCTGATTACCAACAATAGACCGGTTATGCTCCATCACAAGGCAAAGGAAGAAGGAGTTCAAATAAATCAAGTCGGCAAGCCAATAACAGACCATTACTAGAATAACTGATTCCATAGTGATAATAAAGTTTAGAATTGCTAGGTTATCTGGGCAGCCACTGATGAGTCACCCTTTGAACCTCTGGAAGCTCTCCTATGTATGTCCACACCTTCCTTGTAGACATCAAGTTGACTAACTTCATCAGAAGATTCCTGCATTGATTTTCTAGTACAATAAGGGTTTTCAGTGTTGTCATTATTAACTGGGGATGTGTTAGTTGCCTTCATTTTTTTCTTGACTGGTGCAGAAATTACACTTTGGTTCTTATTTTTAGGGGCTTGGTTAGCCTGATCCTTGTCACAGTTTGAATTTTCACTGGGATCAACCTTAGGAATTGCTCCATTGTTTTTATTTTTCCTCTTGTTTTTCTTACCATTTTGAAAAGAATTACTACTTTCAGTCATTGTTGACATGGAGTCAGCAGAAGATTCTAAATGGTTAGTGGATTCTAGTGGACTGGCCTCACTCATGGATTGCTGATCAGTATTAAATGATGTTAGCAACCCAGCACTACTTTCCATTCTTGATTGTTGATCAGTGTTAAAAGAAGGTATAGACTCTGACCTGGTTTCAAGAGTGGATTCTTGGACTGTGTTATATGTTGTAAGAGAGCCGGTATTATTATGTGAAATTATTGCCGAGTGTGTGTGTGTATTTGGTTCTTGGGTGGTAATTTGATTTGTTTGTGATACAATACAATTACCATTATTTTTTTGTGGGTATGTGGTTAGTTGTTTTTTTGCATTTATATTATTTGAGCAGTCGTGTAGCTTGGTGATTTTGAATCCACATTTGTTACAATATTTGCTAGGACAGTCGTTAACCAAATGCATTCTAAGTTTGCATTCAAAACATTGAGGTGGAATGCCCCTAAACGTTATTACCAGTGGTGACGCTTCAGTGTCATGCGTCGTAGGAATGTCGTATGGAGAAATATCTTTTTTCATAATTAAACTAAATATTGCAGTGTTAGAAAATACGGGAATAACTGCTTTTTTGTGATTAAGATATGAGAAATTTATAACTTTGCCATAATCTTTCATTAGCAACTGTAAATCAGCTTCATTAAAATCAACATGACAATTTTTAATTCTCCCGTACAAATGTAGGGGGCGACTGGTGTCAATGTAACAAATTATTTTTTTCCCCAGAAATTTAATATGTTTTCGGAAGATTTGTTGTTGAGTCCTATTGTGGAACTCCAAACAAAGGTATCTGTTGTTCGGATGCGTTAGAACTTTATATATGTATGACCACAGATTTTTATCTGTTAACATCTGGTAGAATTCATCAAAAGGAAAACGACCAAGATCGCATTTAGAATTAGTAACCGTCATAATGACGGTTTTATTGTTTTCGAATTTTTTGAACGAGTTAAGAAGACTAGCTGGTATTGTTTCGTTAAATTTGGTATTAATTTGATCGTATACTTCAGGAGTAATATTTTGAGGCTGTTCTTCTGTAGATTCGTCATCTAAACAGCAAACTTCCATTTCATCGTCAAGGCCCATCACCTCTGCCAAAGAATCAGAAGTGGTAATACCACCGGTGATAAACGATGAAGGGGAGGACCTAACGATTCTGGCGTAAGTATTACTATTTTCATTAGGTGTTCTATTGTATATTGAGTTTTGTGAAAAGTGATTATTTTCTCTATTGTTATTTTGTACTTGAAATTGTTTCGTTGTTATAGGCTCTGATTTTGATTGACTATTTTCCTTGTTTTCTTTCACTTGATCTTGACTCGCTATTGTAAGCTCTGGATATTCATGCTCGTTGTACATGAGCCCTCCTATTTTCGCATTTGATTGTATGGAGTTAATGAATAGTGACGAATTAATAGAATTTTGAGTTGTGTTGATCGGACGCAGAAACGTTTAGCGTGTTGTTTCTAGGCCCTCGTATTTCTGCGTCAGAGTCAACATTAACTTCCGAATTTTCTGTGGAAAAGAGATCACGATTATTAATTGATTTAGTTGATATGGAATACATTTGGTTACTATGAACTAAAGATTGTGAATTTTGATTAATAGTAAGATGATTTAAGGTAGGATTAGATTTGGATTTTTCAATTTGGCCGTTAGAAGCCGCCATTTGTAACGTATTTGATGGATCGTTGTAATCCATCAAAACAATAAAAGAATTATCTACAATAGCACAAGGGTTTACTTACCCCACTGCCTCACAGTGTGTCAGTGATAGGTTTATAACTTGATTCAAACGTTTTTAGGATACAGATTTCACAATAAATGAATAAGAAAAGCAAATAAAACTGAGCAATGCTAGCAAGAATTACTGCTTGTCCGCCATCTTGTCTATATATGCTCTACTACTACTACTACTACTGCTGCTGCTGCTGCTGCTACTGCTGCTACTACTACTACTACTACTACTACTACTACTACTACTACTACTACTACTACTACTACTACTACTACTACTACTACTACTACTACTACTACTACTACTACTACTACTACTACTACTACTACTACTAGTTTTAAAATATATTTTATTCAGTTGATATATAAAGGAAAAGTAATACAATTGAGAGATCAGTTACATCATTGTGTATAATTAGTTACATTTAGATCACTAGTATAAAAGTGTACAAACCATGAGAAAAAAAAAGTTAATACAATCAAAATAATAATAGAAAAAAGTCCTTCATATCCCAGGTGACTATACAACTTCTGCTAATATTTTGTTCAAAAGTTATGTGATATGTTTAGTCAAATGCTGAGTTGTACTCAACTAGTATGGGTAAGATTTTCTTTTCTTTATATTAGTATATTATGATCAATTAAGTTCCATGTGGCAGAAACAATTTCAATTGGGGCCAATAAGAAGTCTCTGTCCTTTATTTTCTTTATTTTGTTTATATACAATGATCTCAGTTTACGCGATGTGGGGTTGAATACGAAATGACATCGTATAAACCAGAGAGTAAAAAGTAAGTATATTGATAATCTAATTGTGGGAAAGTAACCAATATTAATACCATCTATTAAGGCAGGTAAAATATAATTTTTATGCTGAGTCAGGCTGGAGATTAACTCTCTATAAGTTTGAAGTGCTGTACAATTTAATATAAAGTGTTGGGTAGTCTCCTCATCTCTATGACATAAGGAGCAAAAAGCATCAAGGTTGGCATTCTTCATTCTATTCGCAAGAAAAGCATTGGTAGGTAAGGCATCAAGATTAATCTTTATTATAAAGTCGAGATACTTGGGCTCCAACCACCAATGTCTGAATTTTTGAATCAATGATTTATTAGTGAAAGATAGTGCAGCAGCATGGCTGCTTTGGGATGTGGAGGCTACAATTATATGATGAGCATCCCAATATTTTAACTTTGTATGAAAAACATCATCTAATATTTGATTTTTGACTAATAGGTTGATTAGGTTACTTGTAAATTTATTTGTGTTAGGTGGTGGAGTGTCAGTTGGAGGTATGGGAATAAATGCGCGAAAAGCCTGAAAATTAGTGGAGATTTTTTGAATGGTATTGTAGGTTTTTTGAAAATAGAATGTGCTGATGCTGTGTAAAGACAAACCATTGTTTTTGGTATGTTTCTGCAGATTCCTGATACTGATGGAAACCGCTTTTTTGTTCCAAATGAGCAGAGTGCAGAGTGAGTAAACTTTGCGCGTAAATGCATTGGTGAATTTGATGACTGGGGCATAGTAATTAAGTTTGGGGAAAATAAGCATATTAATCAGTGTTATTTTACTGTGTAGTGATAAATAGGCCTTAGTTAGGGAATTTATCGTTTTAGATATTGAATTCATTAATTGATTCTGTATTTTTAGTCTGGCTTGATTTGCTGAAAGATGAAATGGAATACCAAGAAAATTTTGAGGAGGATGTGTGTCTGTTGGATTGACAGAAGAACCTGTGAGAAGAGACCAAACTGCCATTTTTTGTTTGCTGAATTTTAAAGAAAAATGTGATGTGTATTTTTCCAAAATAGTGTATAATTTTGGTAGAAGTTTTTTTGATGGAAGAAATAAAATTATATCATCCATGTAGGTAATGTGATTAATTGTGTGATTTATGCTACTTAAATGAATTCCCGGGAGTGTTCTTTCTATTTCAGTTAGGAGAGGATTAATGTATGTGATAAATAAGAGTGAGCTGAGAGGGGATCCTTGTGGTATGGAGTTGTGTGGAGTGAATTCTGGTGAGATCTTTCCATTGAGTGTAATCTGTATGTTTCTATTTACTAGCAGATTGGCCAAGATGTACATGATAGGCGTGGGGATATTAAATTGTTCAAGCATTCTTAAGAGGTTGTCAATAGGCACAGAGTCAAAAGCTGATTCTATATCAAGCTGAACCGCAATGGGGGCAGCCCTTCTCTGAGTTCTGATATCTTCAATTAGCATTCTAAACATGGTTAGTGCTTCAGGTATAGAGCTGCCTTTTTTGGCAAATTGGAACTTGGAGATATGCGGCAGTATGATAGGCTGGATCTTGTCTTTTAACAGGGATTCCATGATTTTAATTATGAGAGGTGACATGGAGATCAGCCTAAGATTGTGAAGGGGGGAGGACAGGATTGGTTTTTTTTAGGAAAGGGACCAGTGAAACTGGATAGAGTGAATAGATATTATGGATTTGTTTTGATAAAAAGATAAGCATGTTACGGATTATGGGGACTGTGAAGTGGCTGAGATGAGCTAGTAGAAATTTTGGGATCGCATGCAAACCTGGATGTGAGCTATTTGGCATATTATTAATTTTTGCAATTATGTCTTGGTCTGTGATGTTAAGCAATGTTGAAGAAAAACCAAAGCAAAAGGGTTTAAGAATTAGTTTGGGTTGCTGCTGAAATCTGGCCATAAAATGCTTAAGTATGCATGGGATCATGTTTTCACCCGCTAGTATATCATTATCCAGAAGAATAGAGGAAGGAGTGGGATTAATAGGGTTATAACCCATAGCCCATCGTATATAACCTGTAGTCCAATTGTGTGTGTTTTTTAAAAAATGCCTTGCTTTCTTAATCGAAAGATAATCAGCCAATGTAAGTTGGGTTTGTTTATATTCTTGCTTGAGAGCAAGTATGGTGTTAATTGATGATGAATTACTAATTGTG
This sequence comes from Epiperipatus broadwayi, assembly GCA_028023455.1. NCBI lineage: Eukaryota > Metazoa > Onychophora > Udeonychophora > Euonychophora > Peripatidae > Epiperipatus > Epiperipatus broadwayi. The sequence continues at coordinate 7,245,770 of JAQFVV010006206.1, forward strand.
CTATGAAGTTTTGTATGTAACAGTTCTAGTTTGACTAGCAGCTTGGTTGGGGCAGGATTTTTTGCTGTATAATGCTTTATAGTGGCTGAGATTATGTTGATAAATGCAAACCAGGCATCCGGTGGGTTAAGCAATAAAATATTAATTTTTTTAAAATATATATATATTTCTGATATGATGGCTTCTGGTGAATTGGCTTTTAATAAAAGGCGTGTAGTGTTAGTAAGAGAAAGAGCTGATTGTATGTTTATATCCATCTCTATTTCTACGTTTAATGAACAATGATCTGAGAAAGTAACTGGTGCTAAGGTAGGTTGGATTAGAAAATGAAGCTCTGGTGAATAAAAAAGAAGATCTATAAGTGATGAGTGTTTTTTAGAGTAGAAGGAGATTGACTCAGATGAAAAAAAACCTTCCGCACTCATAAGTTTTTTATTGATGAAATGAAGATATTTGCGTGTAAAGTCCATGTATGGCATATTGAAATCCCCTAACAGAAGTGTAGGGTAGGGATTTGTAGCCAAGTGGAGGTTTATACTATTTATTAGTTGATGAATGAGGGCTGGTTGGTTGTATAGATATAGTGCAATCACATTGATTTTAAATGCATGATTATGTAGTGAGAATATGGTCATGTGTTGGTCCAAATATGATATATTAAATGATTGAAATGGTGATGTATGATGGAAAAAAACACCAACTCCAGCAGCAGAGTAGTTAGACATTGAGAACTTGGAAAAACCAAATCTGTTTAAATGATGCTCTGGTTTAAAACTGGAATTCACTGAATGCTTGGTCTCAGTGAATATGAGAATATGTGGGAGAGTTTGCTTAATCCAATCTGTAATGGCAAACATTCTGTGAGGAGAGTTTATCCCTCTGACATTAACTGAAGAAAACAAAACCTTCATAGCTAAGTGTAGTCTTGTTGACGTGGATATCTGTTGCACTTATATGTGTGCAGTACAAAATAATGGTTTAAATAGGAGTTGACATTATTATGCAAAAGGGTCTGTATTGAATTATTAAGCAGTCTTGTAAGTGTAGTATTATTGGCATAGATAAATACAAGCTCTTCATACCTCTGTGGTAGAAGTATCACTCTGCAATAATATTTCTGTGTTTTCATTGCTTGCATCTTTTTTCTTTTTGGTTTTTCTGCGATGAGTATCAACCCCAGAGAAAAAACCTAATTGCTCAGGGGTAAGGGAAGTGCCATTAGTAAGTAGCTGTCTGGTCCAGTGCGAGTCCTGCGGTAATTCTGTTGGTATAGAGTTGGAATTAGTGGATTTAAATTTTTTCTTAGCTGGTATAGTGGTTTCTGAAACGCACTTAGGAGATATAGTGGAAGGTATAGTAGAGACTTCCATGTTTTGAGTGTCATTGGGTGGGTTGGGGATAGTTTTCTTTATGTTTTTCTTTTTGAATTTTTTGGCCTTCACAGGAAGAAAAGAGTCTGAGTTGTTTGAGTCATTATCACTGGGATTAGCTGATGAATTGGTGATACATTGATTGCTTGATTCAAACTCGTTTATATATGCTGCATCCATCGTGTCTGTGTGCTGCGATATTACTTTATTAATGTCATGCGATGTTGGGCCCTCTAGCAATGAAAGCTTATTACCTTCCTCAACGACACTTTTTTCCAGTGGTTGTTGTCTCTGGATTGTTTCATGAATTAAGGTATCAAACGCAGGTTGTGCATTGGGAGGAATTGAGCACTGATGCGAATCATTCATTTTGATACCACATTGGGTACAAAACTTAACTGGGCAATCTTTAACTATGTGTGTACGCTGTTTGCAATAAAAACATTGAGGCGGTGTGCCTTTAAATGTAATAATTAATGCGCCTCTGCTGGACTCGTGCACTGTGGGAATATCCGTTGGGGTGATGTTTTTGTTTAATAAGATATTAAACGTAACTATGTTTGTAAATACTGGCAGCACAGCTTTCCTGTCTATTACATAATTAAAGTTAGATACTAAGCCGTACTTTTTGAGTGCTAGCTGTAGATCAATTTCTTTGAAATCGATGTAACAGTTTCTGATTTGACCGTTCAGCGATAACGGACGCTCAGTGTCAATATAGCAAATGATTTTAGAGTTTAGAAGTTTAATATGTTTTTTAAAAATATCTCTTTGAGTTTTATTATGAAATTCAAGCCCGAGATATCTGTTATTTGGATGATTGAGCACTTTGTAAATGTAACTCCATAATTTTTTTTCTGTTAAGGTTTGATAAAGTTCATCTAAGGGAAATTTGAATAAGTCACAATTGGTGTTAGTAATAGACAAAATTAGTGATTTATGATTTTGATAATTTTTTAATGAATTTAGTAGAGTTTGTGGAATCGAATTATTAAATTTTTTTGTGACGAAATCGTACACCTCTGGAGTGATTGTTTGATTTTGATTTAGGGTGATATTATTGTAACGTGATTGATCATCAGAATCATTATCGAACGCAAGAAGGTCGGAGAGAGACCGCGCTGACGAGTCAACGTAATCACGGTCGTCACTCGCATTACTCCTCAGAGCCCTCGCGTAAGTATTTTTATAAATTAATTTTTCATTTGCGCTAGATGCTTGTACACGCGAACTTTCTTCGTTAGTAATGAAAACATTTTCATCACATACAATTTGAGTAGGTTGAATGGGAGGTGGGAAAAGGCTATTTTCTAATCTAGGAAAATTAATTAGGTCATTTGTAGGCCCTTCCATGTGCTTGTCAGAGCTCATTAAATTTTGATTAAATGATAAGGTTAATGATTTGATTGGCGAATTTTGAGATGAAACATTTGCATTATAGTGAATATCATTAATTGAAACTGAAGAATTATCCTCAGGTGCAAGGGAAAGGTTAGATTGGGAACAAATATCCATAGTACTATTATGATTAACGTTATGCTCTAGCGAGCTA